>JBBYHO010000016.1:2391566-2406757 GCA_038382025.1 Adansonia gregorii | reverse complement strand
TCACTTCCTTCGTGGCCTCCTCAAGACCTCTTGTTATGGCTTCCAATTAAGTTTGCCAGGTTTCCTGGAAACTCGTTTGATCTCGTCCCTCCTAATCATCACACCTTCAGCTTTCATCATGAATCATTAAACTCAGCTTCCATCATGAATCATTAAACTCAGCTTCCCTTCCCTTCCTTTCTTTTCAAACATTCTTAAACACAAAAAACAGAGATGGCAAAATTCACCCCGAGATTAGATAATAACTTTTGTTTTCTTTCTCATAACACCGCCACTTATTCCCAAAGTTCACTCTTTTTAAACAGAACTTCACGGAAGAATCTTCAGTTGCAGTTAAGTCCTTCAAAGCATCAGTTGAATTTCGAAGCTTTATGTAGTATCAAGGAGAAAGAGAATGTTAAAGACGAAAGAGCAAAGGTTGCTGCTGGCACTGGCGGCTTAGTAAATGGGGTACATGTCGAGGAGCTGGACAGAAAAGCTGGCTTGGGTCGGGAAAGTGCGTCTAGGGAAGATGGTTTTGATTTGGTTTGGCCTCCATGGAAGAATATTCCTCAGAGATACAAGCTCATTGGTGCCACTTCACTTGCCTTTGTTATTTGCAACATGGATAAGGTTGGTGGATGATTTTCTTGCTTTGTTTTTTAATCTGTTAGGCAATTTAACAAACAGTTTGTGGTTCATAAGTATATACCATAAATTTTGCTATGCTTGTTGATTGGGGTAGGTGAACTTGAGCGTTGCTATAATTCCAATGTCACATCAGTTCGGATGGAATTCATCAGTAGCTGGATTAGTGCAATCGTCATTCTTCTGGGGTTATGCATTGAGTCAATTACCAGGGGGTTGGCTTGCGAAGCTTTTTGGTGGAAGGTTAGTTTTTGAAGACTTTGGCTATTTGGTGCAAATTTACAATCGTTCATGTTTAGCCATGCATGCAATACAGATTACAATGTTTTCATTTCAAATTCAAAAAGGTAAGAGAGAAAACTGGTAATCTTTAAACGTTATCCTCAATTTATGGCCTTGCATTCAGAATTTGAGGAATATCTTATACTATCCACAGCCGTTGACGTGAAGCTAGCATCTTTTGTTTGGATGCTACCTGAATCCTGGGGCCTGTAGGCCCTATACCACTTTTAGGGTTACTCAATTCTTGATTGTGTAAGCACATTAATTCGATGCCTTGTTGAGCTGGCCAACTGGATGGACTTGGTTTAGTTGGATTTTGACAATGCTGACTGAAACAATTCCAGTTCAGTTACTAGATTGATTTTGATAACTATTATTTAAATCTTTGAACATAGGATACCTTAAAATTAAATTTCTTCTTTAGATATCATATTGAAAGTGTCTATGTGCGCAACACTCTGCAATATTGTCAACATTCTTGCAGTTTCTCTTAAAGATTTATTTAACACTTAGTTTCACTCACTCATAGAAAATGGATGAATGACTCACACTTTGCATAAAATCTAGAAAGTTATCTTGGCTTTCCTACTATTTCACAATCTTAAGCAATAAAAATTCATTGATATTCATACACAATAATAATGCTAATCACATTGAACTGCTGAGTTTGTAGTTGTTCAAGCATTCTATTGTAATTTGTAGTTCTCGATCCACTTTAGTTCCCATTTGATCCAAATGCAATATATATTTTATTTGGGGTCATTATTATAACTTTTGATTGATGATAACTTCTCCCATTAATGTATTTGATCTAAATATCTGCATTAAGTGTGCATGATTGAACCTGCTTCACCAACAACCTCTTGTCATCAAATATATGATGAGTTTAGAGTTCACGAAGAATCAAGAGACAAGAACATCTCTATATATGGGGCTCTTTCCGAAACTATCCATTTTTCTTTCTCACTTTGGCTGTTTTTTTTCACCCAACATCCATCAAGTGATTACAGTATTGAAGGCCAGAAATTCTGGTCTTCTAAGTCAAAGATATTGAATGATCCTTTTCCCCAAAAGAGGGAAAAGAAAAAAGAAAAAGAAAAGAAAGAAAAGAAAACATAGTCCTGATTATGTAACATCTTAGATTGTTATGTCTCTAGAATTCTAGATGGTTATGTCTCTGGAATTCTAAGTGTTGAAAATAAACTGTCTGCAAAGAAACTGCCATTTGTTTGATGTTAAAAAGAGTACTTTTAGAGATTATTGAAGTCTCATATATGCATCATATTACCTGTTATCCTTTTATTGATGCAGAAAAGTTCTTGAGATTGGAGTATTGATTTGGTCCTTGGCTACGGCACTTGTTCCTGTTCTTGCTGGATTCATGCCTGGACTACTCTTGTCAAGGATTTTGGTATGGAGGCATTTTTTTCTTATCTTTTCTTGTATTACCTAGTTCAAGTTTGGATTACTATTTTCATCTATTTAAATCTCTTGATTGTCTAACTGAAATTGTCCATGATATATATGCATCTTAGATTATATTATCATTTATCATAAAGTCTGACTGAAGCTGTTCAGCTGTTTAGTGTGTTGTTCATTGATATGTCTAAATGAAATCATGTTGGAGCTTCTATCATCAAATTCTAATTAGTACACCTCAACTCTGAAAATAATCGCCCTTTTTTTCTGTAAATCTAGGTTGGAATAGGAGAAGGTGTTTCTCCATCAGCTGCAACAGAACTTATTGCCAGGCACGTATGACATCCATACTCTAAGAGCATGTTGTTTTATGCCCTCTGGATGACTACTAATACCAAACCAGTAACCTTAATATTATATTTGCCCAAAATTTATGCTTTGGATTTCCTGTATGAAGTTGTCCACTTGTAGTACATTGGTGACGTGAAATTTTTACCCATGGTTTTACTACTGTGACAATTCAGCTCTCTGTTTCTGTCCCGTCACTATAGAAGGGGAAAAAAAAGGATGGTCATGGAAAGCTTTCATAGAAATGTTTTAACATAGTGCATCTTGAAATTGGAATCTATTGATAAATTTATTAGTAAAATCATATACGTGCAAATCTCTCTTTGTGTGTTTCTGTTGATTGGTTTTTATTTTGGACTAGGCTTGATGAATATCTTTAGTTTGGTATTCTCTTAGAAACTGTATTACCCCACCTCTATAAGTCTAAAATTCTTCCAAGTTTTAGATCTGCTAACAACCGCCGTAAATCTATTACAAATCATAAATCACCCGAGGGATTTTTATATTTGATTATTTGGTTGCATACCTGCAATATATATATATATATTTGATTTTTATATTTAATTTATATATATATATATATGTATATATAACTGAAATACTCTATATTGTTCATAAAAGTCCTAGGGAGATTAATTTCCATCTAAGGTGGGCTAAAATCAGGTATTTGATTTCTATACCTGTCCTTGTCCTGTTTGAAGAATTTTCTTTGCTTTACTTAAGACGCTTGGAGATGCAGATGAACTTTTATAGTTTTTTGAAATTAGAAAGCACTTTGAATCTAATATGGCCATCTGTCCTTGTTGCGCTATGGATATTTTGTGCCGCAAGTGACGCACTTTTGTGATGTTGTTCATCTTCTAACAAACAACTAACCATATCTTATTTGTCATCTTTTGTTGGTGGTGTCCAACAAAACATGCAGGTCAATACCTTCGGAAGAGCGGTCCAGGGCTGTATCATTTGTCTTTGGTGGGTTAAGTGTAGGAAGTGTTACAGGGTATGTTTTGTTGTAGTGTTATATTAAGTAGGTAAATACATATTAATATTGAACTAAATGATTCATGTTACATACCAAAAATTGCTTAAGGTATACTTTAATGTGTGCAAAAAATGTAACTTCACAATTTGTGTATGGGAACCTCCAATTGGGGAACATCCAATCAATTGAGTAATGATACTCTCATTGAAATAAGTGAAAAAAGTTACTTTCATATGTGCAAAGGAGTAAGTTAAATTAAATGGAAAGATGAAAAAAGTTGTTGATTCCTTTTTTAGAGTGTCGTGAAGAACTAGAATCCACCCTGTTAAGCTGATGAAAAGTTCATATTTCTTTTACATCCTTTTATGCCTATGCTTTTAGGATGTGTAGAATCTTTGCTGTCATAGGCCCACTTATTGATGCTGAAAATGACGTGAGCTTCTTTTTTTTCATGCCTCAGTTAAAGGGAACAAGCCGGGTTACACATAATTAGAAAATATTTTTTGTACTAAACTAAGGCTAGTGGATAGCCATCAAATTGATTTTGCTCTTCTAACTGTAGCATCAACAGTTTCGTTGTTAAGTGCAGTCCAGTCAGGTTAATTAAGTATTCAAGTTCATTTTTATCATCTTTTCTTTGTCTGAAAATGTTGCAGGCTTCTTTTGGCTCCTCCGCTCATCCAAAATTTTGGTTGGGAATCTGTATTTTATATATTTGGATTTCTGGGAATATGCTGGTATGTTACAAGGTCTAAAATTACAAATATTTTCCTTCTGATTTAGAGTGGGTGTTCTTTCAATCTGTGCAATATGCAAAAATATACGAGTATATCTTATCTTAAACATAAAAGTTAAAGTTGATTTTTATTTGTTCCACAAATGTGCCTTATGAGAGGTTTTGGCAATCTACTTTTTTGAGGGGTTTTGTTTTTAATATTTATTGCAATGATGGAAGTGAGATTTGACTTGAATCCTTGTCACCAAAATGTTGAAGGTATTCGGGATTCCATTTTCTTGGTGAAGGACGAGCTTTAGATGCTGTTAAGCATGTTGCACGTGAGCATCCATTCCTATTTAAATTCATTATTGTTTATTTGAAAAAGTGAATTGCTTTTTTTTTTTTTTTTCTCATATGGACAATGAAAAGTTGAGCATTTCCCTGAGTTATTTTTAAGATAATGGTAGTTCTGTTTTTGAATAACACTAGTAAATTGTTTTTTTATGCATTTATAGCTAACAACTATGTTGGTTATATAATCTAATTTCTCTCATTTAGCTCATATTTTTTAGCTCCTTACATTGGTTAATTATCTCACTCCTGTTGGAAACATTATTCTTGCTGTCCCCTTCAACTTCTCCATTGTAGCTGTCATCACCATAGATGCAATCTGCTATTTTTGTGAATGTTCCTACTGGCAACATTGAAGCTACTGTCTACATGTACATCAATTTTATTCTTGTCTCATCAATCACATTGGTCAAAGTGCACAGCACTGCATCCAGCACCATTTTGGCAAAGTGCTGCCGGGCCTGCTGAGAGCTAAGACTCTTTTCCATCACCACGGATGTTTGCACAATTGTTAAGACCACTACTTTTACGTATCCATTATATTACTACAATATCCATCTTAGCAATTTCTGCTAGGAATATCAGCTTATGATTGGGAATGATTTAAGATTGTGTGTCCACTTTGCCAGGAGAAATTATTCTTAATGGATGGATGGAGACATAAGATAATAATCTGAAAACTGTTCACTGGCTATGTTATTTTCACTCTGAGTATCAAATAGAAAAAAGAATTGAAGAAAGCAAGAACTGGACAATTACTTGACTTTATGGTTGTGCCTGTTATGACGTGTCTAATACTGTTTTTGATATGATGTGTAAAATCTAAATTGCAGGGAGAGAATACTATGCTACCTATTTTTGATCTCCAAAACGTATGTGCTTAAATACTTGAGCAGAATCTTATCAAACATTGAAAATTCTCAAACCATGGTATTTCTGTAAATTTTAATCACATAATGCCAGAATAATTGTGTTATAGCATGTTACTCTTTGTTTTAGATCTTTTATGCTTTAATTTCATCTTCAATATATCCTGACTTTTGGTATATGACAGCATTGCGATCTGCTAATCAGAACAAGTCATGGAATGATTCTCTAGAAGAATCAGATGAGGTGAAAAATTCATGGAAAAACACCCTAGAAGAGTTGCGTGCCTCATTGACGGTATGATGTCAAACGTTTAGTTGCCTGTCTCTGACGATGAAAACTTGTTGTATTCCCCACAACAAAAAAGGAAAAAAAAAAGGGTTTATTTTGAAGTTCTATGGCTTTTGATGTCCTTAGCCTTTGGAGGGTACTTTTATCGTCTAAGGCACCCTTTCTTGTTTGGTTGTGGCTATTCAATCATCTATGTTTGGTTTACTTCAACTTTATATTAGATTATTAGTATTTTCATTGCCTTTTTGTAAAATAGTTTTTGATTTTGGAGCAGATGTTGGTCGAATTTCCAGCTTATAAGGGCCTTATCTTAATTGGTGCTACACCTTCTCATTTAGTGCCTAACGTGACACATAAAGCAATGATGATTGCCTCTATAGTGTTTTGTCACGTGCCCTGACATTTGACCATTCAGCAAACTAAAAGAGCTTATGCATTGCATGAATCTTGCATGATAATTGATTGAGTTCTGTTCAATCAACCACGGGTTTAAGCTGAATATTTATTAGCATCTTTAGTGGATTGCTTTTCGTAGCTATGGTTCAGAAGAGATTCTGATTTGTGAATCCAGCTTGCAGCAGAAAGAGCATTATTGTTGCATCCATCTTGAGAATGTAACTTAGCATGTTATGCAACTTTATCACCATGGCAATGAATGCTTCTTTCTCTTTTCATTGTCTTATAAGAAGGATTAGGGAATTTGCATTTCATATAATACATATCATTTCACATACTTGCTTTTTATCTAAATGTAGGCATCATGAAAAGTGTGATAAAGTTTGAAACAATCCCATTAAGACTAACTTCATTTAGTTCCCACACAACCAGACTATTCTGATTTATTTCGTTTAGCATATAGGGCCAAAACTGTAACTGGTTCTCACATTTTCTTCCTTTTTTTATGCTCACCACCTACGCCCTAGAGATATAGACTTTGAAGTGATTGTACTGAACTATTGCTCTAACTTGAAAGGCAACTTGTAAAATATCTTACATAATTCAGGGTATCTTCAACATATATTGTGTATTTAGGTGGATCTTTCATTAGCCACCAGTTAAGTTGTCTCGGCTATATTTGAGTAAAACTGTTGCAATTTATATACCTGGGATTTATTTGACAGTATTTTATGATTATACAATACTGTCACCTTGACATTCCAAGTGTGAAAGACTTTCTATTCATAGTGAAGGTGCTGGTCATAGGGCTTTTAGAATTCTTTACCAGTGTAGTTCATGTTCATTGGCATTATCTGAATATGTTAAATACATTCATCGTTAACATATGATTTTATGATTAATTAGAGTCATCTATATATCTTTATGTGCATTATTTTGCATCAGGTAGTCGAATTGTCTTTTGGATTACTGTTGTTATCATCACAAAACAAACTCGCAGTGGTCTCAGTCGAAAACTATTGACAATCACTTTTTATAAGGGCTAGCAGTTTTTAATGCTTCATTGTATTGGTCATGTTCTGCTTGGTTTTCTTATTGGTTTTTATCTTATAGGATGTACCATGGAAGGCTTTTTTCCGAACTCCAGCTGTATGGGCAATGATATATGCTCATTTTTGCGGAAGTTGGGGTCATTATACTTGTCTATCTTGGCTTCCTACCTTTTTTAGGTATGTTAACAACTTTTCAGTATTTTAAGTGGTAATTTGGAGCTGCCAAGAATTGAGCTGACAGTTTTTTGGGGAGGGGTGGGGAGAGGAGTGTCAAAATGTGTACTTCACTACAGGGATAGTCAATTTTATATTGCCAACCCCTTCCGTACAAACACTAAACAAGGAAAGTGAATATTTTTGGGAGATCCCACTGTGAAATTTGTATATTTTTAGGGGTAAAAAAAACCTCTTAAGGGATACCATACTTTAGCTATGAGTAATGATCCTACAGGGGCTAATAGTATGTTTTCAAGGGGTTGTTTTAATCCACCCTTCCTTTCCATAAAACTGTCTTGTTTTTTTCACAATTATTACAATTTGAGCGTTTAGTACTCATCATTATTCTACTTTCTCAAAATGTTCTCAGTATAAATTGTATAAAAATAGCAACTATATTGCATTTTTTCTTGTTATATTATTTCACTCATGTAGAAGTTTAACTCCTGTTTCGCATGGTATGCAGTGAGGAGCTGAATCTAAATTTGACAGAAGCTGCATGGGTAAGGTTAAAAGATCTATGTTCTATACTCTGTTAGAGCATTCTTCTGTAGATTTAAGGAAGAATAGAACAATAACTTTAGTATTCAAGTGTTGTCATGTATATTGGCAGAGTTACCACTGTCATGAATGAGCACATATTTTTCAAAATTAAAAAAAAATAAAAAAACAAGGATGAAGCCAATTCTTTACCTAACAATTCTGTAGTTTCCTCTTATGAATGATGATAGCGAACTCAGAAATTGTGTGCAATTTATACATCATACACACCTAGTTCTATGGAGGTTACTGCTGCCCAGATTGAATCATTTATATTCTTACAAGCCATTAGCTATCTGATTGCAGGTTTCCATCCTTCCTCCCCTGGCTTCCGTTTTTGTGACAAACATAGCTGCACAGTTTGCTGACAATTTAATTGCCAATGGAGTTGAGCCCACTGTGGTATGAAGACATCAAATAATTATAACTTTCTATGTCATTATTCACTCTTGAGTTTGTTGAAAAATGATCAACCTACTGAATCAGTTGTTGCTTGTTAGTTTAGAACATGTAATATGACATGTTCATAATCTGATATAGAATGTATTGTTAAATTATCATTGGCAAAACAATTGGATGTGAATCTGTATAAACTTAGCCGTGATATTTTATTGTTCCTTCGAATTTTTAGCTTTAATTTTTTTAAGGACCTCGGTTGGAATATAGCATAAATAAACTTACCTAGAGGATCCTAATCTTATTTGTGATTTGAACCTTTCTGATGGCCTCCATTTTGTGAATGCAGGTGCGAAAGATTTGCCAAACAATTTCCTTTATGTCTCCTGCAGCCTGCATGATTCTATCTTCTCTAGATCTAGGACTGCAACCATGGGAAATTGTGGGGATCCTCTCTTGTGGACTAGCACTCTCCAGTTTTGCCTTGTCGGGTAGTGACTAATCCAGCTAGTCACTTGTTCTGGTTATAGCAAATTAACAGTTATTGTGCATGACCTGCCGAGCTTCTAAATACAGTATTGTTACTAACTCTCCTACCCCCAACTGCTTGCAGGGCTTTATTGTACACATCAAGATATGTCACCTGAATATGCAAGTACACTTTTGGTATGTAAGTTTATAAATTGCAAATTGGTTGGTAACATGCTTGAAATTCGTGTCAAAGAATATGCTTACATCAGTCTTCTTGTATTTTATATTAAGGTCAAAATGTAATTTCATGCCTTTGTCAATAGATAGACTTTCAGTTATTCTGATTTAGCAGCATACTTACTTGGAGAGAGACCAGAAGCATTTGTGCTATGTGAATAGACTTAAGTTAGTGTTTGTTCTTCATCATGTTCGTCAGCAGTCGGCTTCTAACTGGGAAGTTGATCCTGATGGCAACTAGTAGATTGACCATATGGTACAGTGATTTTGCTCCCTTTGCAAATGATTTGAGACAAAGTGGTGACTGCATTTGTTTTTTTCTTTTTCTAAACTCTGACAATTCTTTTTCTTGATAAACTATCCTTCATATATTACTATCTAGACTCGGCAACTAAGCTTAAGATTGAAAGCATCTATCATTTAAAATCCAGGGTCTTAAACTGACTAGTGGCTAGCATTTAAATGATTGGATACGCATGAAAGATGATACTCATGCATTCCTGTTATACAGTTGGAGCATAACCTTGACTTTCTTATATCTGCTGCATGTTGCAATCATACATAGACAGTTACATTAAAGCATGTTTTCCCGTGAATTACATTAAAATAACCTTGTCTTTCTTATATCTGCTGAATATTGCAATCAAATTTTACTTGTAGGGTATTACCAACACCATTGGAGCAGTGCCTGGAATTGTAGGTGTTGCCCTTACTGGTTTTCTTCTTGATTCAACTCATTCATGGAGTGTAAGTTTCATATTCTGATAGGAAATGATGCCTCTCCCCCCTCCCCCTCCCCCTCCCCCTCCCCCTCCCCCGATTCTGTAAAGAAATAATTGGACTTCTGTACTGTGCAGATGTCATTATTTGCACCATCCATATTCTTCTACTTGACTGGTACCATTGTCTGGTTGGCTTTCGCTAGCAGTAAGCCTCAAAGCTTTTCGGAGAGTGGTTGACCTTTTTGCTGCATCTTATTTTTCTTGATTGAAGCATCCAAACTGGTAGACTATGTTCGAGGTATTCCAAATTTGACCCTTTCCACTGTGCCTAAGTGAAAGTTGACCATGTTCAATGTTTATAGTAGGTAGTTGTTCATATATCTGCATAGAAAATATATACATTATGATTGAAACTTCTATTTTCTTGATATAATTTGTATATTCAGGTAACGGTTTTGGCCTTGATATTGTACTGAAGATATTTGCAGTTCTCAAATTTTTGCAATTGCTTATTAGAGCTTGTAAAAATGAGTAATAAATTCAGTGCTGGATATCTCACCCTTTCCTCTCTCTCTTCCGAACACAAATGCACACTCTACTTGTGGATAAACCATTAGGCCAATTCTTTGGAGTGGTTTGTTCTCCCACAATCTGTTATGTGACAAATGACAAATTTGTTGTACCAGAGATTGATTTAATGATAGGTCCTTGCATTAACTCACATGCAACCTATGGAAAGTTGTTAGGGCAAGTCTACGTTCTTGTGGTACCTGTCCAAATATAACTTTTGTTGGTCAAACGCACCTGAATTTTGCTCATTGGTAGCCACAGTCTACAGAGCTATAAAGTTGTTTTGTTTCTCATGTATCAATTCATCACATCTATGCATATAGTATATACAGTGGGATGAAGAAAGGAATTATGAGTGTTTATGGGGAAAAAAAGTATGTTGCATTATATTCTTCGCTATGGAAAAAATGAAATGTTTGCAATATATTCTACTTCTTATTTGATCGATCACTAAAAGGAACCGGTTTTAGTTCCATATAGCATTATACCTTGCAAGCAGGGAGGATAACATCTGGCATGTGAGTGAACACAATAGATAAAGGAGCAACCATCATTGGCTTTGGTGAATTTACATATAAAGGCTCCAAAGGAGGCATGATCCCGGACAAATTTACACTTAAAATGTTTCCATTAAGTAGCATGGTTTGGCTGTGTAAATTTCCATCCTTTGCTGTTAGATGGTATTCCTCTCTTCTTATTTGAGCATCACTGCCTTGAGGCAGCTTGATAATCATTGTTTTATGAGACCTGTGCTTGTGGTGCAAAGTCCTAGGCCTGTGCTTGTCGTGCAGAGTCCTAGGCCTGTGCTTGCGCTTGCGCTTGTGTTGCATTGTTATTGACCTGTTGAATGCAAGTTTTGCCTGGACGGTAGAGCTATTGTCAAGGTTGATCAATAGTAGCGTGATGCCTTTCTGCAAGATCGGAAACTTTGGTCAAATAAGAGGAAAGGGAAGATTTTGCTGGTTGTTAACTGCACTAAGAGACTAAGCTTACTGATTGTTTTGCACAGTGAGCATAAGAGCGAATCTTTTTAGTCCCAGCAAAGGTTGTAGACAGAACATTTCTTCCCATTAATCGGTGCCAAAGAAGAGCACTGCAATGCAGAAAGCAGAGTATCATGCACATGAGGCTTAGATAACCTACTGTAGATTCTACGTTAGGACAAAATTATGAATATCTCAAGCTCAGCCTCAACTTCTGATTTGAAAATGGCGAAGCAGATGGGTTGACCTAACTGTGTAATGCATGAATGAACTCTCAATGGGGTATCAATCTGTTTTAGGGAAATTTGTTTACTGATTACCATGATTACCATCTTTAGAGTTTTGCATTTCCCTATTTCTGTTGCCCGAATAATGGGAAGCTTTTTTTTGAAGTATATGGAAATAACTAGTTGCAGGGATAATGTCTGAAAGCAATAACCTGTAGTAATCTGGATTTGGTTCAAAGGTAGTAGTGTTGAGTAAACCATAATTTCCGCCTATCAGTGATTGTCTGCAGTAAGTTTTCGTGTCATACTTTGATGCCATGCCAAGTTGATCTAAATACCTGCATTTCATGTCGAAAGTGATGTAACCAAGAAATCAATCACAGCAAAAGGCCTGAGTTTCTTGATAGCAAGTTATTGCCACTTTACCAGAAACTGAACACAAATGCATTTGTAACAAGATTATGGCCACTGTTGTAAGCTCCACCTGCCTCACCCACCCAGACAGTTGCTGAAGTTGTAGAACTCTTCATGATGTCGTGGAGGCTATTGAATGTTCCGGACTCACCATCAAGAACAGATGGATCAAGAATCCTTCCAACAAGGTGCTCATCAACTCCTATGCAAGAGAATGTAATTGCCAAGTAAGAACCTTCTTTCAAAGTCTTAAGCGCCTAGAAGATTCAAATACAGGATTGTACAAGATGAATTGTACCTGGTCCAAGATTGTATACGTGATGAGTGACGACATCTAAGGATTTGATTGTTTTATCTATGAATTCTTTGAACCAAATTGAGTAATAGAACCCACGAGGCGCTATAACTAAGGGCTTCAAATCAACTTCCCTGTATATATTTTGAACTAAACTTTGTAGTGCTGCTGTATCAGCAGCATACTGATTTGCCGTGACCCTGGTTCCAACCCCCCGCCCGCACAATTCATTTCCTGACAAGCAAGAGATCGACAAACGTAAGTGTTCAATCTACAGTTAGAACTGTCTTCCATCACGATTCGAGAAACAGATGGTCTAAATTACCTAGCTCCCAACCATGAATTGTGTAGTTCTTTCCAATGGTGTAACGTATGAGAGATTCAGCATTGGTGTAGTTCCATGCTCCTACGGCTGAACCATCTGGCTTTATAGATCGTCCGACAAGAGCATTTAATCCGAAAATAATCTTAGCCCTAAATTCCGAAAACACGAGTTGAAGTTTGATGTACAAAGCATTCGTGTACAATGGCCAAAAAATATGGTGTTAGTATATTACCCTGCTTTTTGAAAGAAGGCATTAAGCTCATCCCATCTATTCATGGGCAAACATCCTTGAGTAAAACCAAACATCTCAGAAGTGTTTTTAACAAATGAAGTACAGGGTTCCTGATTGTCATCTGTATCATATATGACCTTGTCTTGCAATGTGCCGCCCAATCTGATCTTCAATGGTGAAAAAGCTGAAGCAATATAGCGACTAATAAATATTTTTTTGATTAAAAAATATCCACCGAAAGAAAAAGAATGTCTTACCTTTTACGGCATTCAAGAATATATTCTTACTAAGATCCTGAAAAAGGAAAAGAAGGATGAAAAACATATCTTAGCGAGCACTTTTAAACTGGGAAAATTGGCTTTTCAGATTGAATAGAAAATACTTTCTTATACGTATGAAATGACCATCAAAGTCAGAAAATGTCCTAATTCATCATTTAAAATCTTATTCAAAATGAAGGTTAGAAAATGCAAATATACACCAGAGATCGAAGATTGAAAGTTTTTTTTTAAAGAAGGGGGGGGGGACTATATCAAACAACAAAGAAAACATACTGGTTGAATGCTGACAGAAAAGAAAGCATTCATAAAAAACAAATGCAAATGAAAAGAAAAGAAAAAAAAAAGTACCAGATTGAGCAGTCCTGCGAGACCCCAACTGCATGTTCCATAGTCACATTTCTCAGGAGGCCACCAGTCCAAAGTAGCACAAATAAAATCATCATCTATTCTACCAATGGGAGCTTTCCCATCAATAAAAACAGTTCCTTCAACAGTTTCATCCCGTTCAGAAGCAGCAGCAGCAGCAGCAGCATCAGCTTGTGAAGTCATCACAAAACTCAAGCTGTAGGTTAACAAACTGAAGCAAACCCAAAAACAAAACCCCATTTGCCGAATCTGAAAATGCATCCTCGGATTCAATAAAAAGAAGTTTAGATCTTGAAACCCTTTAGCATTCTTCTATAAATGGGCTAGGTAGCCATGAATGAAACTGAAGATATGAACTTTTAATCAGAGTTTGCCGTTGAAGGCAAAAGTAAAAATATAAAAATGGATAGTAATAAAAACTTAGCTCAGAAAACCGAATGTATAAAGTGCAAACAGAATGGCATATTTGGGTTACTATATATATAATCTTCAATGGATTTAATGTGGAGAGAAAGGCTTACGGTAGCCATGATTGCCATACCTTTGCAGTTTAGAATAAAGTGAGGTCTGTTGCAAAAGTGGGGCCAACTTTTGGGCTGTTACATTCGGCCATTAATGCTTTCCTTAAGGAAAACATCAACGAGTTCTTTTTTATTATTATATCAAACAAGATGCATGCTAAGAACCCTGCAAGGGGGGTAAGATGACAAAGATTAGGTTTAAATTATAGTCCTCGAGACGAGACCCCCATTAGCACAATAAATTTCATTTGCTTAATAGCATCGTTAGTGCTAGTTATTGGATAGAGCTTGAAACTGTATATTTCTTATTGCATTTCTTCAATACTATTCTTATGTTTGTCATCGAGTTATGTGAATCATGCAACAACATTATAAATATTCGATTAATGTTGATAGCCATTTGATTAAAAATTATTTTATTATCATTATTTTTTTTAAAATATATTTAATGTATTATTTTTTGAATTAATTGATAGAAAAATAATTTATTAATTATACATTTCTTTTCTTAAATAAATTGAATTTGATAATTTTAAATATGGCATGAATAAATAATCAATATATAATACAACATAAAAAATAACAAAAACATGACATGAATATTTATGTGAACGTATCAAAATATATTTAATATAAATTATTAACGTGTCAATTATATATATAACACGTTAAATACAATTATGATCTGAAAAAATAATACAAATATAATATAAATATAAAGATTATTAGGTAATCCATGTATAACATTTTGTAATTATAAACCTGTTGGTTCAATAGCAAGTTAACAGAGAATCTTGTATTGTATAAAAATTAACTGGAGTAGGCTAAACTCAAAAGGTTATGTTAATTTTGAAATAATAATAATAATAATAATAATAATAATAATAATAATAATTGTAGCAAACTGCATGAGCTGAAAGGTGAATGTATGTATATATGTATGTGCACGGGAAGAGCAAAGAGGTCACGCCGTCGTGCAGTTACTGATAAAAAATTAATCATTGTTTGATTCATAAAAAAAAATTTATATATTTTTTATATTTATTTTTAAAAAATTATTTA
>JBBYHO010000016.1:2373676-2385479 GCA_038382025.1 Adansonia gregorii | reverse complement strand
TCAAATGATCAATTTAATTCAATTTAATATTAAAAATAAATTTTTTATGTACAAAAAAATTTAAAAATAGCAAACTCGTAAAATTTTACGAGAAAAACCTTTATCAGGGAAAAATTGATAAATATGAAAGAAAACTCAAAACTTATAAAATAAATTGATTTTTTTTACAAACTAAATTAATATGGACTAAAAAATAATATTTAAATAATTTTAAAAATTATAGCATATAAAAAATCCTACTGAAGAAATTTACGAAGTAGAAACTTCATATTTCGGTAATGGGAAAAAATTCTAAAATTCATAAAATAAATTAAAATTTTCAAAGCTGATTTAATGGCAGTTAAATGCCAATATTAAAGAATTTTGATGTTTAAAACTCGAGAGGATTCCACTAAAAATTTTATGAGTAAAGAAAAACTCGTGTTTTAATATTAAAAAGATTATGAAATTTTATTGACACTGAAGTAAAACAAATTCAAGACTACATATTATTCAAATCATTAATCTCTAAAGTGAAGAGAATAACCTTGCAAAATTTTAAAAACAGATCAACAATAACCAAAAGTAAAAGCGTGATACTCGTAAGACTATAGAGTTCAAAATTAATTTATAAAATTTTCAATTTGACACTTCATGGTAGAAAATGCCAATGCATATTTTTTCTTGAATATTTATGATTTTTTGGGGTAAGAATTGGCATAAAACCACACCAGTGTTGGTAAAAATATTCGACCATCAATTTTTTGAGTTTTTTAAAAAAATATCAGAAATTCTTAAAAATAGAAAAATTGACTGTCAGATCATCTACAGAGGTAATTTCCAAAATTTGTCAAGAACTTATTTAAAAACAAAAACTTTTCCTTTAAGGATTTGTCCTTTATACCCAAAAAATGAATTTTTTCATTATATGCATATATAGTTATTTATATATGACTGATTAAAATTACAAAAATGTGAAATCCCTTTGGTGGAAGTTGACCTCCATCAGAGTAGCAATTGCACTTTTGTTTTTAGATATTTGAGACTTTCGGGGACAGACAGCCTAGATGAATTTAAGTGTCTATAGCTGCCCCTCTTTGTCCGTTGCTGAGAATCAAGAACAAACATAATTTTGTCTGGGCCACAAAGTTCAAGAAAAATGAGATATAAACATATGTATTAAAGTTTACTGATTAGAAGGGGAAGTTTCAACCTACAGTGAAATTAAAATTGAAAATGAATTGGTTGGGGCAAAAACACATAAACCAACTAGTAAGACAAAATGACTGAGACCAAACAGTCAAGTCAACAAATGAAATAAGTTATTTGAGACTAGGCTGACAGGTAGACAAAAGATACAAAGGTAATACCTAAGGTTAAACGTAACAAGTTAGACTAAGGCTAAACCATTATGTCGAACAAGATACAAAAGGGAGTTTAACCAGGGTGAAACCACCATCTCAAATGATTGCCAAAGGAAGTTTAACCAAGGCTAAACCATCACGTCAAATGAAAAAAATAGAGTTTGACCAGGGTTAAACCATTATGTCAAACAAAAACGAAAAAAAGTTTGACCAGGACTAAACCATCACGTCAAACGAAAGTGAAAAAAAAGTTTGACCAGGGTTAAACCATCATGTTAAATGAAATACAAAGGGGAGTTTAACTAGGGCTAAACCATCACATCAAATGAAAGTGAAAGGAAATTTGACTATGGCTAAGCCATCGTGTCAAACGAAGGTGAAAATGGAGTTTGACCAGGGCTAAACCATCACGTCAAATGAAAGTAAAAGAAAGTTTGACTAAGGCTAAATCATCACGTCACACAAAAGTGAAAGAAGTTTGATTAGGGCTAAACCATCATCTCAATCAAAAGCAAAAAGAAGTTTAACCAAGGCTAAACCATTACGTCAAACAAGAGTGAAAAGAAGTTTAACCAGGGTTAAACCATCATGTCAAATAGAGGTGAAAATGGAGTTTCTCAGGGCTAAACCATCAGGTAAAACAAAAATGAAAGAAAGTTTAACTAGGGCTACACCATCATATCAAACAAAAACAAAAAAAAAAAGTTTGACCAGGCTAAACCATTACATCAAATAAAAGTGAAAAAAAGTTTGAACAGGGCTAAACTATCATGGCAAACAAAAGTTAAAGAAAGTTTGACGAGGGCTAAACCATCATGTCAAATGAAAGTGAAAGAAAAGTTTAACCTTAAGGTCCAAAGTTTGACCAAGTAAAAAGTAGCAAGACTTGACCGAGTATAGCCAATTACATAAGAATTTGATCGAGTACGATTGATTGGAGACAAACCTTGATCAGGTTGAAGTAATCTAATATTTGAGATATTTGAGAAAAGATTGACTTACCTTTTGATTTTGAAGCAGTATCCATTATAATAACTTCTTCTCGCTTTCTTGTTTTAAACCTGTGAATTACATAATTATGAATATGGATGCATGATGAATGTGCGTGAATTTTCATGATTGGATTTATTCCTTATTTTTCTAGTTTCCATACATTTTCTTTTTAAATCGTGATTCAACCCACTTTAAAAGCCTAAATACATATTCAGAAAGCATAAAGAATCTTTCTAGCAGTAAAGGGCTAGCCTTGAATCCAATGTTGTCTGTACAAAAACAATTGTTCTTGCCTTTTAAGGAATTTAAATTATGATGCACCAGCATCATCTAGTAACTCAAAGAGAATGGTATGATTAGGAATGTGTAGGGCATGCCACTTATGATTATGTGATGCATTAATACCATCTAGTGGTTGACAAAAAGAGGTATGATTGGAAATATGGGTGATGTCCCTGCTCCAAGAGAAAATAGGATTTTGTGATGCATCATTATCATCTAGTGGTTGAGAAAAAGGGATATGATTGAAAATCTGTAAGGTGTCCCTACCCCGATCCATCTGTGGTTTTCAGAATGTAACAAGGACCTAATGTTGCTATCAACTCCCTTACCAGCTAGAACAAAATGATGAATATCTTTTAAAAGGTTGAGCTTCTTTCATCCTCAAAATTCTATCTAAGACCATTAGTTATCCACCCTTAACGCTTCTTAGAATGTTCGAAGGAATTAAAACGGGAACCAAGATTTTCATAATGTTTTGACCTCATTCCAAAGTAAATCAAAGAAATTAGTATGTTATCCATTTTAATCCTTTTTTATTTTTTTTAGTCATTAATTATTATTTTGTATAAATGCTAGTACGATTGAAAAGATAGCCTAACAAAGGTTGCATTTCAAAGAAAGAAAGTAGAATGCTGGCTTTTTTACAAAAAAATAAAGGTAAAATGCCTAAGAAGAGATTCAAAAAGATAATGGTAATTGATGAAAAAAAGGTCTAGACAACTGAATTCAGATCTTCAAAGATTTTTTCTAAACGGAATATCTCTTTTCGTGTAGATCCAACTTTTTAGAGATGCATTTGATCATATCTTGCCTATGATTTGATCATTTCTTTCTTTTCCTTGAGTTGCCCTTTTAGGTTTTCAACTCCGAGCCTCCCCTTATATTACCTTTAAACGAACGCACTGTTTAAGTTTTCATCCGTTTTTTATTTTTTTTTTTTAATCATAGTATTTCTTTACATTATCTGCATTGATGGGGTTTGACAAGACATCTCCATCCATTTTGGCAAGGATTAATGTGCCTCTTGAGAATGCCTTGTGAACCATAGAGGGTCATTCCCAATTGGGTGCCTATTTGCCCTGTGGATCTTTTTTGTATCGGGAGGATTTTCTTCAGCACCAGTTCACCTTCATGAAACTATCTTGGACGAATCTTCTTATCATGAGCCTTCATCATCTTTTTTTGGTACATTTACCCATTCTGGATCGCTTTTAACCTCTTTTCTTCAGTAAAGTTCAATTGTTCGTAGCGATCTTATGCCTATTCAATTTCGTTTAATTTAATCTCCATTAATATTCAAAGTGATGGGATCTCGACTTCAATTGGTAGTTGTGCCTCCGTGCCATGCCCCAATGAGTAAGGTGTTGCCCCAGTCAAGGTTTCTAATGAGGTTCGATAAGCAAAGAGAGAAAATGGAAACTTCTTATGCCAATCTTTATAAGTCTTCACCATTTTTCCCACAATCTTCTTAATATTTTTGTTGGCAGCTTTTATAGCCCCATTTATCTTCGGACTATATGTAACCAAATTATGATGAAAGATTTTGAGCTAGGTGCAAATCTCTATCCTCAATTTATTATTCAAGTTGGAGGATTATTTGTTATAATTTTTTCAGGGACTCTGAATCTACAAATGATGTTGGCCTTTAGAAATTTAATCACCACCAATCTTATGACATTTGCAAAAGAAGTAGCTTTTACCCATCTGGTGAGATAATCAATGGCCACCAAGATGAAATGATGCCGGTTCAATGCTGTAGGAGTAATGGGTCCGATGGCATCCATTTCTCTTATAAAAAAAGGTCATGGCACGATTATAACATGAAACGGTAAGGGCAGACATGAATCTTGTCAGTATAGATTTGACACTTATGGCAATTTTGGGCGTACTTGATACAGTTACTCTCTATAGTCATCCAAAAATAACCCAATCTCATGATTTGTTTTGCCATCTTATGTCAATTGGCATGAATCCCACAAACCCCTTCATGTACTTATTCTATTATTTTCTTTGCTTCTGAAGCATCAACACACCTTAACAATGTTTGGTCGAAACTTTTCTTATACAAAATCTCTCCATTTAAGTCAAAATTAAGTGCCAACCTTCTTAAGGTTATGTTATCAATTTCTGAGGCATTTGGTAGATATACTTGATCCTTTAAATAATTTTTGATATCCTGATACCATGGAAGGCCATATGCTTCAATCTCAATGTAGGGAATTCATAAATACTCATCCTAATGGGTGTCACCTCTTGCCCTTTGTTTACTTTGAACATTAAAGCCAAGGTGGCTATAGCATCAGCCATTTGATTGTCATCATGGAGCAGATGAATAAAGTCTATTTCTTCAAATTCTTCTAGTAATTCTAGAAATAATTTTTTATATTGCTGTAACCTTAGGTCTCGTGTTTCCCATTTTCCACGCAGTTGGTAAATTACCAAGGCTGAATCTCTTTAGACTTTCAATACTTGGACCTTCTTTTCTAATGCTACTTATAGCCCTATAATAAATGTATTAAATTTGTCATATTGTTGGTGCAATAAAAAATTATCTGGGCTGTAAAAGGGTAATAATTCCCTTTTGGAGATATTAAAATTGTGCTGATTCCATGCCCTAACGCATTTGATGCTCCATCAAAATACGTTTTCCATTTAGATCTTTTCAATGACTTTTCTTCTTCTTCTTCGATTATAATATTCATCAAGTCCTTGTCAAGGAATTTGAAATCCAACGGCTGATAATCGTTAAGCGCCCGACTTGCTAAGAATTCAGTAATGGCACATCCTTTGATCACCTTTTGGCTTACATAAATGATATCATATTTGGATAATAGAACTTGCCACCGAGCTATCCTTCTTGATAAAGGTGGCACTTCAAATAGATATTTGATTGGGTCTATTTTGGTGACCAGCCATGTAACATGATACAACATGTATTGTTGGAGTCTTTTTGCTGTCCAGACTAGAGCGCAACATATCTTCTCTATATGGGAATAATTTACCTTGTAATCCAAAATTTTTTTACTGAGGTAATAGATTGCCTGCTTTTTTTTCCAGTCTCATCATGCTGCCTCAACACATAACCCATGGATTTTTTGAACACTGACAAATATAGGATCAAAAGTCATCTCAGAGTATGCGGTACCAATATTGATAAATTGGAGAGATATTGCTTAACTTTTTCAAAAGCATTTTGGCACTCACTATCCCACACATTAGGATTTTGTTTTCACAAAAGCCAAAAAATTGGATCACACTTATTCGTGAGTTGAGATATGAATCTAGCGATGCAATTCAATCTCTCTAAAAAACTTTTCACTTCTTTTGGCATGCATGGGGATGGCAACTCCTATGTAGCTTTGATCTTATCTAGATCAACCTCAATTCCTCTTTCGCTTATAACAAAACCTAATAATTTTCTAGACATAGCTTTAAATGTACATTTTGTAGGGTTCAACTTTAATCGATATTTTCTCAGCCTTTCAAACAATTTTTACAAGTCCGCTACATGACTTTCTTCTTGAGAGAACTTGGTAATCATGTCATCAACATACACTTCAGTTTTCTTATGCATCATGTCATGGAATAGGGTGACCATTGCTTTTTGGTAAGTTGCTTCCGCATTCTTCAACCTAAATGGCATTATTTTGTAATAAAATGTTCCCTACATTGTGACATACATGGTCTTCTCCATATCCTTTGGAGCCATTTTAATTTGGTTATACCCTGAAAATTCATCCATGAAAGAAAATAAATAGTTCTTCACAGTATTATCAACCAAAATGTCTATATGAAAGAGGAAAAAATTATCTTTTGGGCTTGCTCAATTGAGGTCTTGGCAATCTACACACATTCTAACTCTTTCGTCTTTCTTAGGAATCGGGACCATGTTTGCAACCCACTCCAGATACTTTGTCATCTTTAGAAATCCATATTCAAATTGCTTCTTAACCTCTTTTTTTATTTTCAACAGCATCTCTGATTTCATTGTCCTTAGCTTCTGTTAAACCGGATTGCATTCTACTTCAAGGATAATTTATCAACCATAATCTCCACATCCAGTCTTGGCATGTCTTGATAAGACCATGCAAAGATGTCTCAAAATTCATACAGCAAGCCTATCAGATCTTCTTGGATAGAAGCCTTTATGGCGGTTCCTATTCTCTTATCTTTTTATCATTTTCATCATTCCCCAAATTAATAATCTCAGTGGGCTCTTCATGGGGTATTATGCACTCATCTTCTCATTCAATTATTTTTAATAAATCAAGAGGTAAGATATGATCTTTGACATATTTTTCAAGATTGACCTCGTTTGGGCAAATAGTCTGCTCAAAATTAACCTCTGAATCCTGATTAAAATTTATCTATTTCTCTACGAAAACAAAAGCAAGAAAGAAATAGGCAAGAGATTATGGGATATGAATGCAAAGAAACTAAAAAGGGATGCTAAGACAAGAAATCATAAAAGAAACGGATGTGAGATAAGAAAGGAGTCAAGAAAGATTATATAAGGAAAGATTAAGTGTACTTCATTTTTATTGACGATAAATTAACATTTTGAGTTCTTACAAAAAAATCTATAGATAACAGAGTTCATTTCTTTTTATTACTATGGGATTGGCCTAGACACTATGCTTCTCTCAGCATATGTCTAATTCTTTAAAACATATCCAAGGGACATAGGCGAATCCCACGATCCTCGAAGGCTTCATTGATCACCAAAAAAAATTCTCGGTTACTTTATCTTTATTTTTTGGACTAACTCCTTTATAGCAAAAAATTTCTTCCAATGAGGGGTAAAGAGCTGAGTTTTGGCCTAACTATTGGCCAACACCCAAGGAGGGCCACTTTTTTTCTCATTCTTTTTTCAAACTTCTTCTTCTGAACTCTTTCCAACTTGAAGCCTAATCTATATTTATCTTTCTTACCATTGACATTAATGGCCTAGCTAATTCCTTGCAAACGTTTCCCAAGTCCACTTCCAGCTCGAGCTCTTTTCCTAACTGTAAGCCTGAGACCTATACGGGTGTTGTTTGAAAGTCTATGTTTTGGGATAATAGACCCTTTCGCAACCAAAGTGGCATTGATGATTTTAAAGGATATGAAAGAGCACTCATTAGTTTCAATATTTACTTCAACATAAGAGGCTTTAGTAGAAGTCATGGCCACAATGTCTTCTTCCTCGAATAGGCTAATCAATTTTTCATCAACTATGAAATTAACTTTTTGGTGCAAAAATGATGGGATGGCCTTGGCAAAATGAATCCATGGTTGTCCCAATAAACAGTTGTATGCTGGGATAATCTCAAATGGGCGCCAATAGCTAATGTGATCAAGATAGTTCCCTTGATTTCTCTATTTGTCTCGTCGAATGCCTTAACAATTGTATGGCTATGCTTGATCAGACTGACATCAACTGGTAAGTGAGACAACATAATTAACGGTATTACATTCAAAGCTGATCCATTATCAATAAGGACTTTGGGCAGAATGGTCCATTTACAGTAAGTTGTGATGTAGAGAGCTTTTGTTAAAGTGCTACCCCCTAGTGGGATCTCATCATCGCTAAATAAAATGAAATTGTCAGCAACAATGTTATTTACTAGGTGGTCTAGCTTATTTATCGAAATGTCTTGAGGAACATAAGCCTGGTTGAGCACTTTCAAGAAAGTATTTTAATGCACTTCTGAGCAGAGTGATAGGGTTAACATAGAAATCTTGTCTAGTTGCTGCTTTAACTATTCTACTATACTATATTCACTGTGTTTAATGAACTTAAGAAATTCAATAGCCTTTTTTTCCTTGACTGATTCCTGTAGTTCTACTGGGTTATTATCGGTAACTATTGCTTTTCTAGATACTTATCCTTTTAACTTGGTGTTTGCACTGGTTTTACTAATTTTTGGGTCATAGATGGGACCACTCCTTGTCACATGGCTTACCCCAGTTATGTCGATAGTCGTCAGTTAGCTTGTAATAACCTCTGAAGTTGTTATTCCACCATCATACTTCCATGGTACTTGTTTGTTATCATGATACAAGAATGAGTTGGTGCTCTGATAATGAGTTTAGGAGTAACTTCAATCTTAGGTGGTGTGATCTTTGGTTGATTGCAATGAATGATAAGAGGGCGACTAACACCATAGGGTAACTGCGATGATCCTTCACCAGCCATGTTGATTGATTTTTCTTCATCTATTCTAACTACTTCAAAGAACCCAATTTCACCATTGTCTATCATTCTTTGGATTATGCCTAAAAATTCTATGCAATTTTGCAAAGTGTGCCCTGACATTTTATGAAATTTATAGAAGTTAGTACTAGGATCAGAGTGACCTTTGCTACTTCCATGATCTCGACTAAAGATCCCTCCTTCAGTCAGGATTATCCATACTTTTTCCATAGAAGTCCTAACTTCATATACTTTTGACTTCCTTTAATCTTTTTCTTCAGTAATCAAAGCATTAATCCTGGGTTTGATATGATCTGTACGGGATTTGCTGCCACATTAGGTGCTGAGCCATTATTAATTCGAAAGGCACCTATCTCAAGAAGACTTTAAACCTTTTGCTTAAAGGGCATACATTTGATCGAGTGACCTACTACTGCATGATACTCACAATATAGATTTGGGTCATACTAATTGAGGTAATTTCCTTCATATGGTTTGGAAAAGATTGAAGCCACTAACCGTGCCTCAAAAAGCTTACCAAACATTTCCTTATAAGAGTAAAGAAGGAGTTTAAACAAGATCTAAGTTGGTTGGCTCTTTGGGTTGGTAGATTAACATTTATCTTGGTTAGTTTTATGGCTGAGGGTTCAAAAAGGTGGTCTGAGGTGATGTTAAAGGAGGAGCTCTAGGTATGTTAAGAAAGTAGGAATTCTGGGTTTGCTATCTTTAAGCTTGGTGATACGAATGAGGTCTTTGACGGTACGGTTGACTAGTGTAGTTAACGGACAGAGCTTCTTCTTTATTTTTTCCTATCCTTGGCTTTTTTCCAGTAGAAGACTCCTCAGTCATGATTTTATCAGCTTTAATAGCTATTTCAATCATCTCTCCTGAAATAACAAGATCAACAAAATTTTTAGTTGCATTCCCCACTAATTTTTCATAATAGGGGGGATGCAAAGTGCTCACGAATTGCATTGTGGTTTTTTTCTTAGTCAGGGAAGGCTGAACTTGAAAAGCCATATCTCTCTATCTTTGTGCATATTCCTTAAAAGATTTGGTAGACTTTTTCTCCATATTATGAAGAGTTAGTCTATCAAGCACCCATTCAGCCATATGTTTATATTGTTGAAGAAATGCATTAGCTAAATCAATTCAACTTTGAATTTAAGTGCAGTTCATATCATTATACCTTTTTAGTGTAAATCTAGATAAACTTTCTTGAAAACAATGAATCAAAAGCTTGTTGTTCTGGGCATAACCAGTCATTTTCCTGATGAACATTTTAATGTGTGCTTGAGGGGAAATAGTGCCTTTGTAATTTTCAAACTCATGCATTTTAAATTTTGGTGGGCATTTTAAAAGGCTAAAGGAACCTTAAACTTTCCCCTTTGGCATAAAAAATCCTGATGAAAAAAATTATAAAAATGCCCTTCGGGTATACCTTCGACATTAAAGTATCCTAGTACCTCTAATGGACTCAAAAATAATCTTAAAAGGCTAAAGGAACTTTAAACTTTTTCCATTGGCATAAAAAGCATTCCGGTGAAAAAAATTATGGAAATGCTCTAGGGTATACCTTTGACATGAATGTATCCTGGTGCCCCTAATGGACTAAAAAATATCCTTAAAAGGTTAAAGGAACCTTAAACTTTCACCTTTAGCATAAAAGCATTCCGATAAAAAAAATTATTAAAATGCCCCTGGGGTATACCTTGACATGAAAGTAACCCGGTACCCTTAATGGACTCAAAATTAACCTTAAAAGGCTAAAAGAACCTTAAATTTTCACCATTAGCATAAAAGCATCTCGATGGAAAAAATTATGAAAATGCCTTTAGAGTATACCTTAAACATGAAAGTATCCCGGTATGCTTAATGGACTCAAAAATAACCTTAAAAGGCTAAAGGAACCTTAAACTGTCACCATTGGCATAAAAGCATCCTAGTGAGAAAAATTACGAAAATGCCTCTAGGGCATACCTTCGACATGAAAGTATCCTAGTACCCCTAATGGACTCAAAAAGACAAGTAAAGATGATTTTTACTCTAAATGGGTAGTTTAGATTACCAAAATGACCTAAAGTATGCAAATTGCTAATAGGTCCCTAAATTTTTAAAAATTACATTTCTTACCCTAATAGAGAACCAAAAGAATACGAGAGGTTTTTATATTTTTAGGACTTCACTGGAGGACCAATGGAATGCTAAAAATATTTAAAATAATCTAAATGAATGATTTCATGCTAAAGATAACCATCTTGTCCTAAAAATACTAAATTTCCCCAAGAGTTCATAAACTTTCTCGATTTTACACTTAGGTACCTAAGTAAAAAATAATAACCTAAATCATCACAAAATATAATTAATCAGGTAAAAATCAGCATGTAAAACTTGAAGAACATGACAAGAAGGTTCGGTCAAACACCTTTGACCAAAAAACAAAAATTCTTCATTATTTGCAAATAGCCCCTAAACTTTGAAAATTTACAAAATACCTCTTAAAGTGTGAAAAATACCTGAAGCATGGTATGAAATACCCAAAATCAGTTTCCAACTCATCCATAAAGCTTTTGGTCAAATCCTTTGACCATAAAACAAAGAAATTTCTATCATTTGCAAACTAGTCCCTAAACTTTTAAACATTGGCAATTTAGTCTTAATTAACCAAAACCATTATGAAAACACATCATTAAAGCATGAAATTAGCAGCAAAACATAGCAAAAATACTCATTAAGATTTATCCAAATATAGGTCTAGAAATTTTTTTACGGATTAGCCCCTAAACTTTTTATATTTACAAAATGACCCCAAAACTCACATACAAGCATGAATTTCGGCCAACACCTAAACAACCTACAAACCATCTTTTCTAAACTCAATAATCACATAATATTCACATTTCATTTAACATGAATTAGCACCATTATATGAAAAAATTACAAAAATAAGCACATAAACATGTAATTTCACCATAATAACAAGAAAATACTAAAAGAAATAAAATATATA
>JBBYHO010000016.1:2329862-2356101 GCA_038382025.1 Adansonia gregorii | reverse complement strand
ATATATATATATATATATATATCCTCTTATAAATTTACCTCAATTTGCACAGAGTTGAATTTATCGAGCAATGTAGAAGAAATATTCTTGTCTGGTTCTCATCTGAGCGACAACTTTCTTCAAAGCATTGGAGTATTGACTTCTCTTAAAACGTTGACATTGTCTTACTGTCGGCTGACTGGTATCTTACCTACTAAAGGTATATTAATTATTATGACAAAATTTTGGACTCCTCTATTTCTTATAATTTATCACTGACTATGGAGCTTGATATGAACTTCTTGAACAAATTAATATTTCTCTAATCATCCTTCTTTAGCCTTAATTCTTTAGCTAATTTCTTATATTAGTATTTTGTAGAGAATTGACATATATTTCATGAATGTATTTTACAGGTTGGTGTGATTTAAGGAAGCTTGAGGAGTTAGATCTTAATGAAAATGCACTTGAGGGATCATTTCCTTCATGTTTTGATAACTTAACATCTCTTCGAGTTCTGGATATTTCAAACAATCATTTTGAAGTTCCATCTTCTTTCATATCTTTTGCAAACCACTCACACCTCAAGTTCCTCTTGATCGATCAAAACAATTTAGTGAGAGAGCCTACCTTTCGAACTCGGGCTAAAAAGCCAAAGTTCCAACTAAAAGTCCTGAGTATGTCAAATTGTACACAAAAGGGACTCCCTGAAGAGCTTCTCAACTTCCTTTATCACCAATATGACTTGAGATATCTTGACCTTTCATATAGCAACTTTGGTGGAAAAATCCCTTCTTGGTTGATGGAGAATAATACAAGATTACAACAATTTCTTATGGCAGCCAATTCTTTTCAGGGTCCTTTGCGGTTACCCAAACATACTAATGTTAATATGTTCGAAGTTGATATGTCTCAGAATAAAATGCAGGGGCAGATTCCAATGAACATATGTTCAATTTTTCCGCATTTAGAGTATTTATCCTTGTTTCAGAATGCATTTGAAGGTAATATTCCTCCATGCTTAGGTGATCTGAAGTCTTTATTCTTGTTAGACCTATCATATAATAATTTCTCTGGAGGCGTTCTGGAAGAGTTAGCTAAGAGTAACTCATTGGAGACTCTCAGACTTTCAAGTAATAACTTGAGTGGAAAAATCCCTCCTACAATTTTTTTCTCAAATACAATAGAACAGTTGTATCTAGATGGTAATAACTTTGAAGGAGAGATACCTCCAATTGATATCTCAGCCGTCAGTAACTCATTTTTTAATGATATAGATTTAAGGAATAACCATTTGTTTGGTAAGCTCCCAAGATGGATCTGCAATGTGTCAACCTTGGAGACACTAGATTTTTCCAACAATCATTTTGATGGTCCCATTCCTCTTGCATCGTGCAATTTGGATCGGCTTAGATATTTGGACCTTTCTCAAAACAATTTTTTTGGCTCTATGCCATCTTGCTTCAATTCACCAATAATAGAGCATATCCACCTAAGCAGAAATAGACTAAGCGGTCCGCTGCCACATGCGCTTTACAACCTCTCTTCATTGGTGACTTTGGATCTTAGCCAAAATAACTTGACTGGCAAAATTCCGCATTGGATTGACACCCTTTCGGCTTTGAGTATCCTCATTTTGAAAGCTAATCACTTTGAGGGCGAAATTCCTAGTCAAATATGCCAGTTGAACTCATTAAGTATCATAGATCTTTCTCAAAACAAGCTTTTTGGTACTATTCCTTCCTGCTTGAGTAATTTGACTCTTGAGCCCAAGGCTAGGAAGTCTTTTTGGGTTCAGGGCATTTCATTTGGGATTGAAATATTAGAAGAAATTGAACTCCGAATTAGAGATTCAGGACATTATTATTCTGGCAGCTATGTGGAGGAACAAGTAGTGTTTACGACAAAGAAAGGATTGCTCACGTATTCAGGTAACATTCTTGAGTACATGTCGGGAATTGATTTATCTTGCAACAGGCTAACGGGACGAATACCACTCGAAATAGGAAATTTGAGTGAGCTCCATTCATTAAACTTGTCCCACAACAATTTGACTGGATTTATACCCTCAACGTTCTCGAAGCTTAAGCAAATTGAGAGTTTGGACCTTTCTTACAATAACTTAAGAGGCAAAATCCCCATCCAGTTGATGGAGTTAAACTCTCTGGAAGTCTTCAACGTGTCATACAACAATTTGTCAGGTAGTATTCCATATGAGAAAGCTCAATTTGCGACTTTTGATGAAAGCAGTTACTGGGGAAATCGTTTTCTTTGTGGACCTCCACTGCATGAAAATTGCACCGAAACCGATTCGACCTCAACAACACCAAATGCCTCACGTGGTGATGAAGAAAGTGAGTTGGTGGACAAGTATGTCTTTTATGTGACTTTTTGTGTTTCTTACGCAATTGTGTTAATGATCATTGCTGGCATCCTGTACATAAATCCATATTGGCGACAAGCATGGTTTTATTTCGTTGAGCAATGCATCGATGCTTGCCGCTTTTACATTGTGGACAATATTTTAGAATTTTCCATATTCAAAAGAAGCTGGTAGCGTAGTGCCTTGGTGGTTTTACTTTGGTATGTACTCAATCTTCTGGTCTACTGTATCTCAAAGTTTGGTTTAATGTGTGATCTTTTGTAATGTTATAAAAGCTCTAGACTGGAATTTTCCAATGATTTATACTTTAGTTGAGAACACTATTTTCATTTTCAGTTAATTAGTTTAGTAATAGAAAATTTCTGTGATTCCATCATCTCGTCAGTATTTTTACCTCCAAGTTTGGCACATTTTTCTGTGAAAAGAGTATTGAAATACATTTGGTGATTCTTATATATTAATTAACGATTCTGCTCTGGCCCTAATTATTTACCTTACTTCTATTAACAGTAGCCATACAAACAAGTCAAGTGATCAAATTGATGATTTTATAACTTAATAAGACACTACGAATATACAATTGTGTTAAAATTTGTATAAAATGAATTATATATGTTAAAACTACCAACTCTGTGACTTTGGATTACATGTGCATTAACCTCCTTTGCCATGTCCTCAAAAGATCGTTTGCAATTTGTTTTAAGCACTCATCGCTTGGAATAACATTGGATCATCTTCTCTTCTGTAGGTTTGCGTGTTATTTTTCTTTATAGATCAAGCTTCAGCCTTAAACCTTCCAGATTCAAAGGAGAGAAACTCTTGTAGTTCTTAAGTTGTGTGACTCCTTTTCCAAGAATATGTTCGATTTCATCCATAGATATTTTGGGATGAGTTTAAGAGAAGTAGAGATTTCCAGTAATTTGTTGTTGGCTTTTAAGATTAATTTGTTGTTTGTAGCTGCAAATTTCTCATTCTGATTTCTAGCTTTAAGTACTTTTAGTAAGAATTTTAGATAACAATAAAATTCTTATTATCATCTAAACCCTGCTTCAACCTCCAAAACAACTGGACAGAAGCAGCAGCATCATAAAATCGGCTCTTTAAAGAGTACTACAATTGCAAAACCAAAGGATAACAAAAATTCACCATCTATCATTCTATCACTGAAATGATATAGCACTCATATAAAATCAATGCTGGCAGTATTCATCCCAAGCATCACGAAAGCACAAAACTCTTTCTAGCTTTAAAAAAACATTATTAGGTGAACTAAATCAGAATCACTGGCTCATCAAAATCAGAACCAGAGCCATTGAAAGCTTGAGGTACCGAGAACCTCCAATAATCAAACTTAGAACAGTTTAGTGAATACTTCATCCAGAAACGTTAATTAGAATAAATGCAGTAGCCCCAAAAGCAAACAGAGCTTCAGAAACAAAAACAGAGTATAGAGGACTGAGTAAGCTGCATTTAATTCTAGACTTGCATCCCAAACAAGGCAACATACAGAAAATTAAAAAATAAAAATAAATAAATAAACAAAAGAAGAATAAACAGAAGAAATCTTCAAAACCCCATTTGAAGGATTACGTATAAACCTCCTTCATTAAAGCATAAAATATTAATAAATGTAAGTATCTATTTAATAAAAGAAAAGAAACTTTATGAAACGATGGTCACTAAGTTTTTACGCTATAATTACGATCTAGTCTGTCATTAGCAAAAACAGTATGTAAAATTTTAAATTAGCAACGTAATGCGAATAAAGAAAATCCTTTCAGATAAGAGAAACCTCTACTTAAAGAGAACTAAGGATAGTTGAGTTCTGGTGTTCTTAGAAAATGAAATAAAGGAAGAGTAATCCGGAATTCCATTTGCATTTTTTTCTTTAGGAATCAAACAAAGATAAAAACGAAAAAAGATCTTGAAATAATGATCAGACAATCGAATAAAAATCATACTTAAGAAAAACAAAAAAGAGAAAGAGAAAAGTAAATTCCTTAAAAACAGAGATATCATCATCATCTGATGACAATCAGAGTGAAAAAAAAAAAAAAAAAAAAAAGCAATCATTTGCAGAAAAAGAAATGAAAAACAAGACCGAAACTGAAAGAGCGAGAAAGCGGGGGAAACAAGTGAGTGGGATGTGGAGGGAATGAAGCCGGTTGATGAGTAGCACGTGACGAAAGGGCAACAGATTGGCCCCCCTGAGCAGTGCTTGACTCCAAAACGAACAATATTTTGGTAAAGCTTCTCCAATGCAGAATTTTTTTCATTTTTAAACTGTCGCACGCAGATTTCAAAGTAAACAATATTTTATAATACTCACGGTCTGATGATAATTTTAGTATCAATAATTTTTATTATGAAATAGATAATTTTCTTAATTATATGGCATATTTCTATGATTATTATTTGCTTCGACCATATTTTATCACTTAAACATTATTAATGTTTCAATGAAATGCATGTTTTTTTTTTTCTTCCTTTTTTGTATTAATGGGGATCTAACTGCGGCTAACATTGAAAGTATGCAAAAGCCAAATTCCTCCATCAATTTGCTCTAGCTGCAGTAGCCTTGGATGATTTTTATTTGACGGCTAAATCTCCCTTTTCTACCAATTTTCGGCTATTTCGGAAAATCTTCGAACTAATTCGAAGAAATATCTGTCAATAATAATCAATAATAACCACTCGGCCTGCATTTATGCTTAAGAGGCTGTGCTTGAAATCATGGTTACGTTCCCAGGAAGCAATAAAAATTTATAATCATTGTTTTAGTTTTTCTTCTCTTTTTTTTTTTTTTTAATCATGAAGGGAAGTACTTACATTGTGAGATTTAATCCCAAATGAATTCGTTGACTTTGAAGCACGCCAAATCTAAACATCAGACTGCCAAAAACAATACGAAATTAGACTAATGGGAAGGACTGCGAAGCCATAACCTTTTCAACAAAAAAAGAAGCAATCAGTAATGATCAACAAAAGATGAAAATTGAATGTATGATTATAATACAACGCACACATCACTTTCAACTCATACTGGGTGTGAATCTCACGAGGTCGCGACATTGCGGGCACTACTTAATCCAAGACCAAGACCCAATCCCAAAGGCACGCTATCGGTTTTTGACTTGCTATTGTTACCATTGCTGCACTGGGATGAATGCACATGGCCATGCCCATGCCCATGCCCATGATGTCCATTGGCATCGGTGGAACTAACATTTAAGGCAATATGGCCATTTCTGCTCGTGAGACCATGCAAATCACCATTATCCCTGGGCATTTGTACCATCCCAATACCATCGGAATGTGCTGAATCTTCGCCTGCTTGCAGGTCTTCATTGTAGCCGTTGATCAGGAAATCTGAGCAGTTCTTCCGGCATCCATGATCATATGGATTTCTAAATTGACCCCCCGCACCCCTGAGGTAGCTATAGCGCATGACATTTGCCATTTCGTTTGTTGTTATATTGCGAGATATCTGTAGCAAGACAAGTACAAAATGAGTCTCCGAAAAGAGAGATCAAGAACAAATCCAGTAATTGCTCTCTAGTTTCTCAAATCCATTCATGTTTCCATATAGATGAGTTAGATATGCAACATTCTCTAGGACCCAAAGAGTAGCAGCACAACAGGTGCCACAAACAACATGATAAGTATGCCCCAAAGAAGAGAGAAGGTTCTGGTGGCATAACCACCGCACAAACATGCACATGAAAAATGAAAGCCTGATTAACTCCAAAGAAAGAAAAATGGTGGCCAGGAAAATATCACATGTACAAGATTATATCTATTGCCAATGGTTGGCTTGTGGTTTAACCCTTAGGCAAAAATGCCTTAATTGTAAATATCGTTGCAGCAAATATATGTGGTGGTTGTTTGTAACTCAAAGCATAGTTGACATGGAGAAGGTAGAAGAAAAATTTTTAAAAAACCCTCGAGAGTTACAATGCAGGCAAGGACACATTCATTCAATCCACAATCACTAAAAACTCCCATGACAGTTAAATTAAGATACATGATGAAGCAACTGAAAATTGCATTTATGATGACACCAGACCTAATCTAGTTTTTTAGGGGCCAAAGACCTAATCTAGTTTAGGATGACAAAAGTACCCCAAAAGCTCAACAGCGCATCAGACTAAACCTAAAAGTAAGAGCATCGGTGAAGCACGCTTTTTTTCTTCCTATTGTGGCCCGGCTCATAAGTATTTAAAGTAATTAAAAGAAAAAGCAGTTAACTATAGATCACAAAGTCTTAAGTCATACCTGAGAAGCCTGTACAACCGTTAATGCTGCCACACCAAAGAAGAGAAAAAAATCCACTATCAAAAATGATATAGCACCAATATGGTGAGTAGCAGCATAGTTCATCCATGGTAAAAATGAAGATGGAGCCATTGGATCCTTTAAGATTCCTGTATATTACAAGAACGCATATGTAGGACATTCAGGGTGGAAAAATTTTGCTAAGCTAACTTTGGAAAGTAGTTTGAACTTGGAACTTATTAAAAGACATACTTGTAATGGAAACTCCACCGGTAATCAACATTGCTGAAACTTCTAAAACAAGGAAAAGAAAAAAATCCCACTTGTTTTTCTGCATCACATGATACCTAAATCACATTAGTCGATAGATGCAATCACTATTCAACAAAGAATTTTATGATATTTTCTTTCCACATATGAAATTGACCTATAAGCAAAACTGTAACCAACAAGCATTCGCATATCATCCATATTTGTCTATAATTTTGTAAAGTCATGCATAAGAGCATTCAACACCCTTAATTTTATTGTCTAATTGAAGTACAGGATGTTAAACACACAAAAAATGAAATGCTAAAATAACACAGAGGGAAATAAACAACAAACTTATCAGCAAAAAAGCACCTTGCCAACACAATTTGATACCCAAGGGCAATGATGGTCAAATTGTTCAACACAGCGATTGCAAGTAGAGCAGTGTTTTGCACGAACAGGCCTGACAATCTGATGGTTTTGTAAAATAGCATAGCAAAACAATCAGAATAAATGGAAATTATCAAATGAGTAAGATAGACACAATAAAGGCTAGATTAGGTGAGCACCTTGCATGTCGCGCAAAGCTGAGACCAATTTCCAGCTAGCAAAGCAGGATTATTTATCTCAATCTTCAATAAGGGTTCCTAGCAGAACATACAGAACAAATATATTATATAGGGAGAAACTACATCAATCATTTAAAAGGAATGATATATACAGGATTTAAAGAAACAAAATATAATAGGACTGACAACAATTAAATTTCAAGCAGACAAAAGATAACAAATCAAACAAACGGTATAGGCTTTGTAAGGAAAAACAGAACGCACATCGTCTTTCATATTCTGAGGATCATGGACATTCATCTTGATGTAACCAGGATCCTTGCTGCAAAGAAATTTAAAATGAAAAACAAATAGATAAGGACACCCTTCAATGAATCTGATTACTAGCAAATAAATGCAACGGAAGTAGCGATCCTGCCTAGAGTACAGCTAGGCATAACATTCACCCAGTCCCACTTCTCTTAAAGAGAACTACCTGACTAGACCTTAAAAAAAAAAAATGTACTTCAACATTGATAATGTGTCTCCCATATTCTCTTATAGATTCATAGACACTGCTCTTGTAAATCTTGGAGTCTATGTCAATATGCTATCTCCTGAAGTAATATAATAACTCACTGCTACCAGACTACCGGATTCCTACCCCACCAAAAAAAGATTCCCTCCTTCCAACAAAAATAAACATTAGAAAACATTAAGAATCTAATTGCTAGATGCTTGAAACCAATCGCATGAAAAAATAAACATTAAAGGTACCAAAGACCATATATCTGTCCTGAAAATTGTTTCTGAAAGCTAAAAAGGAAACTAATCAAATGTTAAACAACCCCTTTATCTCAAATCCGGTCATGCAATAATTCCAAAAGCAATTGTCTCCACTGACAGATGCTGTACTCTGAAATTCTCCCATGCGGAAAAATGGGGCTAAAAACTGATTAAGAGACAGCGAGGCAGTGTCCAAAACAAACGTATTCAGTGCCACAATGACCTGACTTTTTGAAATAAAGTAAGTCCAAGTCACAGAACATACCTACTACACCTATAAAACATAACCAAACCAGCGGATGCTAGGAACACACCCAACCATGCCAGAAGGCCAAACCCAGCTGTCAACTTTGGCAGATTTGAAGCTGCAACAAATGTCCAAAGCCGCAAATAAATAGGCACAAAGAGTTAAAGATAGATATTGTCTTGATGGTATGGCCCAATTAACTTCTATGAAGAGATCAAGAGACACACCCATTATGACAGATTGAGTATAGGTCACCAGTAGTAGCAAGATAATGCACCAAAGAACCGGTGCAAGTCTTAATTTTGAAAGTCGTCCAAGATGGCTGTTCCCATCACATCGTTTTTCAAGCAACCTTCTAGCATTTCCCTGCAGAAACAGATGTATAAGAAACTTAAAACACGTGTTTTTTTTAAAATAATTGACAAGACCAATCAAAATCAATAATAATTGCACTAAATATTTCTATAGTGAAGTCACGAATTTTCCAAATGCGCATTCATGTTGCACCTATACAAGGAAAGTTAAAAGGTTTGACTATTTCCAACAGCAAAAATACTAGTTACCTGAGAACTCGCAGCTTCATAAACTAAGATGCAGCATAAATTTAGGGCAAATACTTAAAAGAGTTTGAGAATAGAGAGGGCATCAACCATTTCAAGACGTTCCCAGAAATTAAAATGAATAAAAAAACACATTTCGGACATTTATGTAATGCGTATGAAGCATCTTTTATTTGTATTCTCATCAATAATTAACCCGACAATCTATATGTGAGGCTGAAGAGGAAGCCAGAATTGTCTTTCATTCACCCAAGGCATTCATCAGTCATCACTAACAAGAAAGAGCTTGAACAGAGCAGGATGAAAAACAAAGACAAATAATTATCCAAAGAACTATTCATAAAAGAATAATCATAAAACAAGTTAAATTGTTATGGAACCTACAAGGAAAAAAGCAACTTGTCTGTGATTTTTATCAGCAGCAAGCTGTGCAGGTGTCAAGCCACTATTATCAGTGACCGTCAAGTCCTCCAACTTGCCAGCCTGTACTAAGACTGTGCAAGCCTCTAGATTACCCCTAATAGCTGCCCAATGGAGAGGAGTGCAACCTGACATGAAGATGAAACATGGTTAACTGAGCAAAATTATGTATTCAATCAAATATTTCAGAAGTACAAATTGTTTACACTAGATTAACCGTATGAAATTCCCTAGAATGGTACTTTAAACCTAAGAATTCAGAAAATTACCCTCCTTATCCTGACGCCCTCTATGCGCATCAAGAAATAAAAGAAGACGTATGCAATCGGCAAAACCTTTATAAGCAGCCCTAGTGTTATCCATATTGAAAGGTTATTAGAATCAATATAACAGGACTCACAATTGTAAACTTCATTACACAATCAAGCAATTTGAAGGGGAAACAAAATTAAGTAACAAAAATACGTAAGCAAGCTTGTTAAATTTAAAAAAATAACTCAGAAAGATTTTACAGAAGGAAAGTAGAACACGAATCAAGGCACTCTTTGACATTTTCAGAAGAAAACAACAACAGCAAAAGTAACACAAGTAAGTTTAATTCTTCTCATAAAATTGTAAATCCAGATTTACAGAAGTTAAGCAATTTGCAGAAGCTGATTACTATCATCAAACAGCAAATCACAAACTGAAAACTGTTTTATAAAATATAAATATATTTAATATATATTAGGTGCTACAAAAGTAGTCTTACCAGAAAATGCATCCAACAGTAATTTTTTCAGTTAAAAAAAAGGTTCATCATTGATTAAAAAGAAATTAAAGCAGCAAAGTAATTGACGGACGGTAACAAAGTGATGCTACTGCCATACAATGACAATAATCAACCCTTACAAATAAGAAACAAAAAAAAAATGCAGATATTTAGATACAAAAGAAATTAGTAGTACCATAGTGCCTTATCCTAGAATATAAAAGTCAATAAGAGTACAGTGCATGAAGATCTCCTCAAGTACCAGTGTAAAGGGCTTCGCCCGTCATTATCAGGAATATCAGGGTCAGCATTCCATTTTGAAACAATGTGATACAGAAAAGCAGTCTGACCATATTGGGCAGCAACATGTGTTATCTGCATCAAATTACAATAACTAAGTATGCATCCATCTGGAGATCAAAATAAAAGCGAGAAATACATCAATTTGGTTATTATCCCACAATTAAATTGTAAAACACAAAAAGCATAAAGTTTGATAGAATCCTAACCTCATGTTCTAGGCTTCCAGACAAATAAAATTTCAAAAAAAAAAAAAAGAGAAAAGCAGGTACATCGGCAACAGCAGCTAAGAACAACTGTATAAAATTTTATGTGATTAGATGATACCAGAAAGAGAAAATTAAGGGGAAAAAGACAATGGAAAATATAAGGTGGACTCAGTATGTTAGCAAGCCAGAGCAAACAAGAAAAAGTATAGGAGAATAAGGGAGTGAAAATTATCTCCAGCAACATACGTACCCTTAACTAAAATACATCCAAAGACATATTTTCTTTACGCCTCAAAATATCAACATGATCCACTTGTATTATGGAAACCATATATTGCCGAGTTCTAATGAACCTAAAAATATATAAATGATGCCCATGCAGAGATACAAACAAACTTCAAGCAGAGATGAATGTCTAAAACAGCTAGTGTTGTTAAAACAATAACGTACATTGCTGAACACTATGCCAAATCCATATTAAGGGAAATGATACCAATTTCTTGAATAAGAAAGAATATTGTACAATAAAACAGATTGAAGAAAACCTAACCTGGTAACCATAGATGTCAGCAGCATCCACCCGAGCACCCTCTTGGAGTAAAACCTCAGCAACTTGTATTGCACCACGGACCGCACTCCAGTGCAAGGCCGTCTGTCCATTGTGATCTGCCGCATGTACATCTCCACCATGCTAGCATATCAAGATAACCCGAAAACTATTTAGTTAAACGGAATTTATCCAATGAAAACTTCAGGACCAACATCTCAAAATTAAATCTTAAAATTCAAATAACTTTAAAAATCATTTCCATAACTCAAAAGCGTGTATTCCCAAAAATCCAGTTCATTAAACCCATTAAAACCCAATTCAATAAACGCTTTAAAGAAAACAAATTCCATAAATTGGATACCAAATAAACCCCGTTCAATAAATCCGATAAACTCCAGACTCAAAATTTCGAAAGAAAACTCCCAAAGAAAGGCAATTCAGCAAATCCATCAAAATAACCACAAAGGAGAGGATTAAAATAAAAATAACCTCGATGATGTACTGAGCAGCGGCGGTTCTATTATTCAAAGCAGCCCACTGGAGGGCATAGTAACCAAGGCCATCAGGCTCGGAAACAGAGCAACCCTCGTACTCAACCAACCTATGGAGCTTCTCCAAATCCCCATAAGCAGCAGCGGTGTAGACATCATTCCTCAAGCTCTCATCATCGGCAACATCACCAACAACCCCGTTATTCCCTCCCCCATATCCATTTCCATTCACTACAATGCCACCCGATTGCTTCAAGGGCACGGCCTCGTCCACTACCTCGATCTCCGACGACATCTCTCAGAAAAAAAGCCAACAACGAAAAAAAAACAAAAAAAAAAATCCCTTTTTAATGATCTGGGGTTGACTTTGTTTATTAATAAATTTGATTTTAAATGGATAGGGCGTTTAGGGGTTTTCTAGGAAAGAAGGGTGAGAAAGGACTGGGTTAGGGGGGTGGTTGCGCTTTGGCGTCCGTGCCGTGTTGAGCGATGATGCCGAAGCCAAGGCAGAGCCAAAGCCACTTTGGCAAAGCGATTGTCCGCAGGAATTTTGACAGCGTGTAGTCTTCTTTCGGGGAAAACGAAAAAAAGGTAAAACAAATCCATCGATCAGTGTATTTTCCAATATTTGCACATTACCCCTTCAATTTTACCTATTTACGTCATTGTACATGGTAATTTTCCAATTTTCCTTGATAAGCTTTAATTGAGCTGGCTGAGCCTGACTCCCCGAGTGGCTGTATTTATTGTTAGTGTGATAAAGTATTAGGAATAATTAATGATGTATGGATTTATATAGACAAGTTCAGCTGGATGACGTACATTCATGGTTTTATTTATTTATTTATTTATTTATTATTATTCGCTAGAAGTATGAAGTTGTAATGCTTATTTATGTGATTTAAGATCCTGACTTCCAAATTAAATACTACTACTTTTTAAATTCAAGGTTAAATTGCTACACCCGATCTAATTATCAACTTTCTTCGCCTTTTTGTTTTCACATATAAACTTACGCTTTACTTGCTAAAGATGATGGAAAAATTAAAATTAAAAGATAGAAAAATAGAAAGAAAAAAATAAAAAAATATATATTCCTTTTTATAGCATATTAAATAGGAAATAATTTTATTTCCTTCGCTAGCTTAGTATCATTGAAAAATAAAAAATAAAATAAAATAAAAAATATATTATTTTATCATTAAACTCTTATGAAAATAATAAATAATTTTATAAATATACATATTTGATCACACGACTCTCATTTCTTTCTTCATATCTTCTTACTAATCTAAAATAATTTATTTTTATTAATAATTATGAAAAAAATAATAGTTTTTTATATTTTTCTTTCACTTTTTTTTTATTAAAAGCACTTAAAATTTATTTTTTTCATCATTTTACGTTCCTCTATCTATCATTCGACCTTTTTATTTTATCAAATACGCCTAAAAAAAGGTTTTTTTTTTTTTTTTTTTGAATCAGGTACTAAATACTATATTTAGTTTTAGTGTATAAATCAGTTGGCAGAAAGTGAAAAGTAGGCTTATCCTTTGAAGTTGACACATGGGCCGAACCTAGCCCAATATAAAAAACGAACTAGGCTTAGAATGATCTGGTCCACGAGACCCAATTAAGACCATTTAAACCCGGTTTTATATTGTCCCCACTTAGAGCCGACGAACGAGTGTGGATTCTGTGGAACAAAGAAAAACCAAAAAAGGAAAAAGGCGTAAGTTTTCTACTTCCAAATCCAATGAATTAAAGTAGGCTCCACCAACCCAATCAAAAACAAATGGAAGCCTGATTGAACAATTTCACTAAGTTTATAATGGTCCCAGTAACACGTGATTTTCTCCCTAAACTTGACGTGAAGATTGTTCTGACACTGGATCCAAAGCGTCAAATCAAATATCTTTCAAAATTTTACTCTCAAAGGAAAAGCCAATTTCACCCCAGAATTAATTAAAATTAAAATTAAAAATGCTATTTGCAAACCCATTTCTCTTCCTTCCACTCCCACTTTACCTACTCTCATCCAATAGTGTCATTTCATTTTCTTTTGGAAGTCACGAAAATCTACCTTGGTAATTCAATTTTGATACCCAAGGTCCAAAACAAAAAAAACCCTAATCCGGACCAAACTTTAGGGTTTACCCTAACCGGACCCAGACCCAAAAACCGCTCTGCTCAGGTCTTTCTCTCTCTATCTTCACTTTCTTGTTTTTGCTTCTTTCTTTTTTTTTCAAAGTCTTTTATATTTTACCAACTTTTTTTTTTCAAATTTTTTTCTGTAGAACTTGTAAATTTTTAGCTCAGTTAAGGCAGCAATGGAGGTTGGTCGTTACAGCCCAGTTGAAAAGAGCATCTGGGCATGCTCTGCAATGGAAGCTTTGGTGTCTCAGGCTTTGGTTCTTGCTGGAAAGTCTCTTGCTTGCCTTCTCATTCTGGTATATTTACTCTCTTTCCTGTAAAGGCTTTTTTTTCTTTTGAAGTTGAAAGTTGTGTTGTGTGCTTCATATGATCTGTTCTGCTTTTTGGGTTTTGTCTTATATTTGTTTGTTTATGAGGTTAAGGCTCCTTGTATTGTGTTCTTCCTGCCCTTTCTTTTTACTGAAATTTGGTGGTTGACCCTCTCTTGTATTGGCTGAGGTTATTGTCTGCTGCTAAATCGTTAAAATTTTAACCTTTATGGTTATGAATTTTGTAGATTGGTTGTTGTTCTTAAGGGCAAGCTTTGCTTTTGGATATTGAAATCGTCTGGACCGACTGTTCAGGTCATAACATAATTTTGTTAAGATTCAAGAAGTGGCGTTGTGGAGGATTTCCAGTTGTTCTCACCTTTTGCTTTGTATTTTTACTTTTTATGTGGTCTGAAACATGTACTTACCTGAAATGGTGTCGGAGTAATTGAGTTCTTTTCCCCATAATAGGTTTAGATTATGTTTTGGGATGATAAGTAACACAAGTAGAATCTTCTCGCTGCTAGAAACAATGTGCTGTTTGCTGTAATATTGTCTGCCATCAAACAAATGCCTTCTTTTCTAATGTAAGCTGATGGCTACAGTTTCTTTAACTCACTGCCAGAGAGACCCTACAACTTTTGGTTTTTAGTTGGATTCAGCATAAAATACCAGAATCCTTCCAAACAACTTTTATTGGTTTCTCCCCAGTCGTTTCTGACCTTGAACGGTCATTCTGTGCAGCTTCTTGTGCTATGTTACTGCCATAAGATACCTCAGTACTTTCTGTATATGTTACTGCTTATGCCAACGTCATAGCTTTTATATTGAATTCCAACGTGTACTACCAATTATCTGAGAAACGTTGGTCTTAGAACATTGGGGAACTAGTCAATTGGGTGAGATCACCTCTTATTAACATGTAATACAGGACTACGTATTTCGGGGTCTGGGTAAAAATTTTCAATGCTGTTTCTAGACAAGAGAAGTATTTCTAGTTTGCGTTTTTAGCTTTTAAGGTACCAAGTTGATACTTAAGGGTTCTTTCTTTTTCAAAGTCTTGATTTGTGACATCGAGGTTATTGCTGACTTAATTTGCAAATTCTCCACTTATCTTTGTGTGAAGCACATAATAATGTTAATCATTTGGAAGACGTTTATAACATGTCAGTAATAAAAAATAAAAAAGGCTGGCTTGCAAGAAAGCATTATATTGAGTTGGCTAACTGTTGCTCTTCTCTGTCTGCAGTAATGTCTGCAATCCTCTTTTCCTTCCACTTGCTTCTCTTTTATGTTCAGAATGTTAAATCTTCATCATGTGGTGGACTTGAATTGACGAGTGCAACTTTATTGTTGCTTTTTAACTTTGTTAATTGCACATATAAGCTTGTCTATGGGCAAGTTTACATCATTTATTGAGTTTCTGTATGGATTTAGCTTAAGGTCCTTTCTAACATGATTTAAGATTGTTGTTGCAGACAGGATCAGTGCTGAATGATATGAATGCATCACTTAATCTGACTGCAGTGGATGAGAGGTAAGGAGATTCCTTTTCTTTGTCACCTTAATTTACCATAAATGGTTGCTAAGAGGAAATCTGACAGGCTGGTGGGATTGACTTCTTTTTTCAGGTTTCCATTTGATGCACTTCTAAAAACCAAACATCCTGGTCCAGAAAACAAAGATGCCAGTGATACCGAGGATGATGACGAAGATGAAGAGGATGACAATGCAGATGATCCTGATGATGATGGAGCTGATGAGGATTTCTCAGCTGAAGAAGGTGAGGAAGGTGATCCTGAGGATGACCCTGAAGCCAATGGGAATGAAGGGAGTGATGAAGAGGATGATGACGATGATGACGACGACGATGATGATGGGGATGGGGATGGGGATGAAGATGATGAGAATGGAGAGGATGAAGAAGAGGAGCAAGAAGATGAGGATGATGAGGTTCCTGAGCCACCTTCTAAGAAGAGGAAATGAAACTGATCATAGGCCTTTTAGATTTTCTATTGTTTCTTTCTTTTTCCTTTTTAATTTAATCTTGGTGAGGAACTTTGAGAAGGGAGGGAGGATTGAGCTTGAGCTTGTTTGTTTGCATAGAATAGAAGATTCGCCATCTTTTGTTCGGAATGAACTTTAGTTCTGGCATTTGTCATTATGTGCTCATGTCACAAGTTATTGCATATGGGTTAACGGTTACACCTATTTCTTATTTGCTCAATAGAACTTAGCAGTAGGGACTTTTATCTGCAGCTAGTATTAGCACATTAGACCCACACATTGCTTTCAGAACCAGGCGCAATAAGCGTCGAGTTAGGGGCCCGACTTCTTCTGTTTAGCCTGAAGCACTAAGAGCTAGCTATAAGCTTGGCCTCTTGCCTTAAGCAATCGGGAATCAATCGATCCTTAGGTTTCCCCAAAGGCTACCATGTTACAATACCAAAGGTCAATACAGACAGAACCAGAAGAAAGAAAGACATTTAGGCGGGGTGAATGGTCATTGAAGGAGCGGGGGAAAAAAAACCATCGGAAAGAATGGGAGGTCATTCAGGGCAGTCCACTTTATTCGTGACCTGAGTACCAGATTTCCGGGATCAAGAAACTCGCAAGCAAATATATTTGGGTGGACTCTTTTCTTGTCCAGAAAATGTTGTTTCGGTAGAACCCAGCTTGCTGCATAGGCTTTGTTTATCATCTAGACGCTTCAGATCCGCACTTCCCTTTACTCTATGGGGCCGGAGATTTGTTAAGACGGGCTTTTTTTCCCCTTTTTCTTTTTTTTTTTTATTTTTTTGGGAGGGGTCGGGAAAGCGTAGGGGGGAATCAGTTGCACCGATGCCCTATGTTTTGATGCAACAACTGGAAATTGGTAACTTAGGTCTACTCAATTATGCCAAATTAACAAGTGACATTGGAGTAGAATGTTCTTAGCTGGATTTAACTTGCTGATCTTGCACGAGACCCGGCTTTCCCGAAAAGCTAGAACCTGAGGCTTCATATCTTCAGATTAAGTCATTCAAAGCTACCTAGCCAACAAAAAAGGACATACGAAGATATTTTTCCAATCGTTTGGTACACAAGAACTTAGCTTAATGTGGTTTAAAAGGTCAAACTTATTAAATCCCAATTCTTTGTTTAGGTGTGCAAACAAGAACCCAGCGCGTACAAGAAAAACCCCAATTAGTTTCTTAAGCTATTTGTATCTGATAGGTAAATTTTTTTTTTTTTTTTGTTGCGATGATTATCATACCTTGATGTTCCATCCATAGAGTTGATTGTAAAATTCTAACTCATCTTGCATTCAAATCACCCTCCCTGTTGGGAATTAGGGCTTGAGACAATGGAAGATGGAGACAAATCAGCGGTTGCTAATGGACCAATAGCCCGGATGGGAGAAAAGTGCCACATCATAGACAAAATTCTGAACACAATCAACAGAAATTCATACAAAACACCCAGAAAGGCAGAGAGCAGGAGTTGTTATAAATTAGTTATATAAACTTTGTCTGTCAAAGGAGTATTAACTTGCAATAATAATCATGTTCATTGCTAATGATATAAGGTCTCTTAATCGTGCTACGAGAGGTGTAAAAATTATTTTTGCAAGGGACATGATAAACCTTGCTTCTCTACCATTGCTTGCATGGTATCTTGATGTGGGCCGATGCATATAATCATACTTCATGAAGCCCTACAAATGGAAACAGAACATTATCAGATCAACCCAGTTTAAAAACAAATAAATGCAAGAATTAGTGCAGACTGTACAGCTGAGTGAAGAATAAAATTGCAATTTAACTCCTTTGCTGCCATAAACTTGCAATTTAATTAAGATGCATGCATCACATTTCAATTAATATAGCTTATCAACCTTGTTTATTTATCTTCTAGCCCAGTATATTGTTTTAAACTGCCAACGTAAAAACCATTCAAGATTGCTCCCTTCTCATCATGAGCAGTCAAGTAATTAACATCAACCACAAATTTTGGCCTCTCTGCAATTCTAGACACAGAGAAAAAGGAGAAATCACAGGTTCTTTAGCACAAAGCTCTTAAGGGAAAATGGCATATCTCACGAGTCATTTGCATACTTTACTGATTATAAAAGAGTGCTTAAATCATCATAATTGGTATCTTCATACCTTGGGATAGACATAGGGAACTAGATAGGTTAAGTTCAGTTTAAAGGTCTCAAGCTATCTTGAAGGATCAGTTCTCAATAAGAAGACTTTGCAAGACAAAAGAATAGAAGAGGAGAAAGAGAGACCTTTGCTAGAGGCAGACTGGCACAGATTGCTGAGCTAAACGAATTACATAGTCATTATTGTTTAGACATAGATGCGATTATTGTTTAGACATAGATGCGCTTAAGCTGGCTATTCATGTCCTGTCATGGATGAGCTTATGGCTCCTAAAACTACAAATGTCCAACCTTGCATGGACAAATGGACTTCTAGAACTCAAAGAAGTAAAATAAGTCAGCATTTACTATCTGCTTGACTCACGTAACCATATGCTGAATTCAGTCATCATTATATGTTCATTTTAACATTTTCACAGACAGACATTCACAGCATATTCACTGCACTTAGGTCCCCAAGTGAATTCATGAAAGAAAAAAGAACACACTAAGTAAGAATCAAATGTAAAAAACCTAATTGATAAGGCACCAAACCTAAGCAAGTAATATAAAGTAACAAGTAACAACAACAATGGATTTAACAATCAGTTAAGAACCTAAATAAAATATGTTCATAAGAGACAAATAAATCAAAACCAAATTAAGAAAACAGCAATCCTGACATATGATTATGATAGGGTAGATGCTTATGGCATGCGAAGAGTGCATAGCCCTGAGAACAACCAAAAAAGCCAAAAATGAGCTTTTCTTCGAAGTTATAACATACAAGGACTGCTGATAAAACTATCTGCTCTTGCATTCTCATCATCTCTTTCGAATTTTTCTTTTATAACATTTGGGTTTATCTTCTCACACTAAAAACCAAAGGCGCGGTTTTCAGCATTCAAGACTTTGAGATGCCATATGAACTATATTTGTATTTATCAACTTCAGCACCAGTTATTCGTGATACAGCATTTGTGATCTATATATAAATTATACAACAATCATTTTATGCTGCAACAGACTTCTTCTTTTTTCCTTTTTTTTTTTTTTTTTGCGTTTTTTTCTCATTATTTGAAAAGAAAAGAATTAAAGCACTCTCACTGGTTCTAACGCAAAACATTGCAGAATATGCAAGATTTCTACTAGTCAAAGGCATTATCATTTTTCCCTCTATTTCACATAATTGGTGAATGCTGCTACATTGAATCTGGAAGAAAAAGCAATAAGATAATATTTTTTTTTTTACCAAAAAAATGGCACCGTAGTAAAATCACCAAGCAATTTAAACCGAAATGTATTAAGGAAGCCGCAAAACAAACAAATTAAAATCATCACAATGACAAGCAGCCATAATTTCATCCAAATAAGGGCCTAGAATCAATTGAGAGACCATTTGATACGAACCAATAACGACCAAACAAAAATCAAAGATTTCTGCACACCAACTTTAAATTAGCAAGTTTTGAAACCGTCCATGCAAGAAACTACTCTCAAACTCACTTTGCTAAGGCAGCTTCCCGGACCTAAAAACAGCAAACTTTGTCATCTTAGAGTACGAATAACCAATCCCATTTTCTTTCAAGAAATCCTCAAGAAATTTCTTAACTCCATCTGGATCCTCACTCTCACATTCGACCTCGTAACAAACCCCAAATTCATACTTAGTCTCATCCACTTCCAGCTTCAGATTTTTCCAATCAAAAACCTCTCTTTTATTCTCAAACCCGCCTAAACAAACAAATTTCATTTCTTCCCCAACCCCAAAGTCCTCTTTCACCCTCTTCAAAATCCTCGACTCAATCTTCCCCAACCTCGTCGGGTCCTCCACGCAAGCGCGTGCAATAGCCGGGTCTAGTTCCTCCTCATCTTCCTCCACGCGGCTGACGCCGTCTACAAGAGTTGGTTTGGATTTAAGGGAAACGATGCAGCGGGCATCGTTGTTGACGAAGCGGAGGCGAAGGACGGAGAGTTGCGAGGAAAGGGTATTAGTTGGTGTGTCGATGAAGAGGTTTTGTTGGTGCAGCGTTTTGGAGAGGAAAGGGGAAAGGATGGTGGTTAGTTGACGGTAAGCGGCGGCGTCTTGGAGGCGGAGTTTTACTTCGACTTCCATTAGGGGGAAAGGCCAATGCGTTGGACTTTGGACGTGGGATTAGGGTTGGAGCGATCAAGGAGGTGGAGAAGGGAGGAAGAAGAGGTGGTGTTGGTGGTTGAGGAGGTGGCAGCGGGAGGAGGCGGAGAGGCTTTACGGGAATCTTCGAGTTCTTGTTTGTCTTCAAGCTTGACTTCGATTTTGGTGGGTTTTCTTCTCAGCATTTCCTTAGGCTTTGAAAGCCGAAAAAAAAAAAACAAACAGGGTTTTGGAGACAGAGAGATGAGATTAGGTTTTCTCCATTCTGTCGCTTGATTCAAATCGGAGCAACTAAGACTGACGGAATTGCAAAATTGATTAAAAAAACAATTTAATAATATAAAATATAAATTAATAAGCATATATTAATTTTTAATTTTTTTTAACATTATAAAAAAATATTAATTAATGTCGAGGAGTAAAAACAAGAAAAGAATTATTAGTATTTTCATTAAAAGCACCTCTTAGGTCAATTTTATTGTAATAATAATTTTGCTTTAGATTTACGTTAATAATTTGACGTTAATTCAACTGAAAATAACACAAAAAATAATTAAAATTAATTTAATAAGTAAAAAAAAATATTTATGTTTTTTTTACTTTTAAAAATTTTCCTGATTAAATTACTTATTTAATCGCTAATACTTTTTTTTAATATTTTGATCATATGTTTATGAAAAATTAAGATTTCATCACTAATACAAAAACAGTTTAAAATTTTATTTTTTTTAATTACTCATCGTTTAAACTTTAGTTAAAATTAAAAAAACTCGTGATCTTTTATTGTGTGAAATTAAAGTTATAAACTTCTATTTTATTATAATTATAATGAATATTCATTAGTTCTTCAAGATGGATCAATAAGCTTCAACTTTAAAATAAGAAGTTGTTTGGTAAAAAGCAAGGGTGAGAGAAAAGAAGCAAAAAAATATTATAATTTTTTAATATTTATTAATAAAAATAAATCTCTTCAAACTAAAAATAAAAGATGAAACAAAATAACAGTAATATGAGTGAAAGTGTTTATTTTTTTTAATTTTATTTTTTATTTTAATTATGGTTGTAATGATAAAACAAATACATATATATATTCTTTTTTCGTTCATACCGACTACCAACCAATCGATGAAATTTTTTTTTTTCACTTTTATGCATTTCCGTTAAAATACTATAAAATGAAAAAAAAATATTTTTTTCACTTTTCTTTTCTTTCGACATTTTATAATTTTCATTATTTTTATCAACTTTGCCAACCAAAGCCGTAGAAAATAAATTTGAATGAATAAAGAAAAAAGCTAGCAACATATTTAATTTTTTACGCAATAAATTTTAAAAAAGTTTTTGAAAAAAAAATTATTATGAGGAAAGTTAAATTAAAACTTTTACCAGAAAAAAAATTTAATAATAAATCTTAAAACATAACACGTAAACACAGTAAATAAATAAAATTAGATAATTAAATCAAATTGAATTATTATTTTGACTAAACAAATAACTGCGGATGATTTGACAATAAATTTCATATCGAATCAACTAATCCGGTCTATTTTTTCACATTCATAAAAGTTTGTCTGTATTTTTGCTTTACAAATATGATATTTTTTAAGCATTTTTAATAGTATCAAGTGCTATTCTTATTTTTGACATTTTTATTTTTTGGAGTTTTAATCCCGATTAAAAAGGTCTAAAAAAACATTCTAGATATGAATCAGGTACAGAACCAATAAAAAAGGACGGATTGATTATTTATTTAGGGAACACCAACATAGCACAAGGTCCTTTTAATATTACGATTAGAGTCAGAGAGAAATAATGAACCATTTAATTTTCGGTTTTGTTTATAAGGTATAGTTGGTGAAAGAACAAATGGCACGTATGGTTGCCTGCAGAGAAAGCCCCTTATGGCCATTCAAGTCACTCTATTTCCCAACGAAGGCATTTCCATAGGCGTTACTTTTTGCCATGTTGTCGCTGATGGAAGAACGCTCGCTCATTTTACGAAATCATAGGCATCTGTTCAGAAGTTTCAAGGGGCTTTAACCTGCCTGAACAATTCCTTACCCGATTTCAGCAGCAGGGAATTGACGGAAGATCCTTTAGGACTAGCGTCCCTTTTCATGAAGGAGAAGTGCGAATCCGAGGATTTATCCAGCAATCGCTAAACCATTGACAGAGTTCGGATCACTTCTAATATCAAAAGGTCTCAGGTTGAGTTATTGAAAGACTGGTTCAAAAAAAAGTGCATGCAAGAGAATGTATCGAAGCCAACAAGGATGTCGACATTTGTAGTAACATGTGCTTACATGTGGGCTTGTTTGACCAAATTACAAGAAACTAGAATTCAACGAATCTTATCAGGTGATGACTCCAACGACCTTTCCCATTTCCTTTTCACAGCAGATTGCAGAGAGCACCTAACATTACCTGCGGCATACGTTGGAACTGCATTATATCATGCATTGTAAAAAGTAAGAGAAGTGAGCTAATCGCAGAAAATGGAATCCATAGTGGCTGCAAAGGCAGTCGGAAGAGTGGTCATGGAATTAAAGGACAAAGGACTATTGAAAGGGGCAGAGCCATCAAAAAGAAAGGAAATATTCAAAACTGGACACCCTCCTATTAAGGCTGCAGCGTCACCAAATCTCGGTGTCTATAAGGTAGATTTCGGATGGGGAAGACCTAGAAAGACCGAGGTCGCCAACATTGGATCATTGGGATCTCTTATCTTTGTTTTCGATTGCAGAAAGCAGAGGTAAGGAAGGCGGTGTTGAATTGGGCTAAGCAATTGATCCCCATGAATCGGATAGCTTCAATGCTGTTTTCCACAGCGGCTTATCAAAGCTACCGTAAAATTGTTGTGACAATTATCAATTAACCTCTTAATATAACTCCCGTGCTCAGACTAATCATAAAATTTGATTACATATTAGATACACTTATTACACCCTTTAATCAAATAGCCACGTGATTTTAAAAAAATAAATTTTAAGTCCATAAAAATAAACAAATTTTGACGCACCTCTTCTATGACTAAACAATAAATAATTATATAGTGTAAATAAATGTTTGGAAAGAAAAGAGTTATTGCATATCTAAAAGGACAAAATAGAAAAATTAATAAACATTTACTAATGTATATTTTTATTAATTCATCGATTGAGTTAACTCTTTGCGTAATTTTATTCAGAGGTTTTAATTTATTATCGATATACAACATATATTAGTATTTTTTTATTTACCATTTTAGGAAAAAAAAAATGAAGAAGATTTCTGCAAGCCAGCTTTCAAGTAAAAACTTTTGAAATCGTCCATGCAAGAAACTAACCTCAGACGCACTTTGCTAAGGCAGCCTCCCAGACCTAAAAACAGCAAACTCAAGTTAGATTTAGAGTATGAATGACCAAATCTCATTTGCCTTCAAGAAATCCTCAAGCAGTTTCTTAACTCCATCTGGATCCTCATTCTCACATTCGACCTCGTAACAAACCTCAAATTCATATTTAGTCTCATCCACGTCCAGCTTCAGATTTTTCCAATCAAAAACCTCTCTTCTATTCTCAAACCCGCCCATAGAAACAAATCCCATTTCTTCCCCAACCCCATAGTCCTCTTTCACCCTCTTCAATATCCTCGACTCTATCCTCCCCAACCTCAGCGTGTCCTCCACGCAAGATCGTACAATATACGGGTGTAGTTCCTACTTGTCTTCCTCTACGCCACTGACACCGTCTAGAGGAGTTGGTTTGGATTGGAGGGAAACGATGCAGCAGGCGTCATTGTTGAGGAAGCCGAGGCGAAGAACAGAAAGTTGCGAGGAAAGGGTATTTGGTGGCGTGTCGAAGAAGAGGCTTCGTTGGTGGAGGGTTTTGGAGAAGAGAGGAGAAAGGATGTTGGTTACTCGACGGTGGGCAGCGGCCTCCTGGAGACGGAGTTTTACTTCGACTTCCACTGGGGAGTGTTAGAAAAACGTTTTGAATTTTCAGCAGTAAAAAACATTTTTTTTAAAATTTTATAATATTTTCGATATACAACGAAATTATAAATTTTTAAATAAAATAATAAAAATAACAAAATAAAAATACTTTTTTTTCTGAAAACTTTTGGTTAAATGTTATGTAAAAACATAATAATTATTTGATGAATGATATATTCTTTCAACATAATTTTTTGATACAAAAAATTATTTCAGATTAACTATTATTTAATTATTTCAAAAGATAAAATATATATATCTAAAAATTATATCAACAAATTTAAACTCAAGTGACTTAAGTGTTTAAATGTTCATTTTTACATTAAATAAATATTGATTCATTAAGTGAATCCTAATAATTCACTAGGTGAGCTTAATAAAAATTTAAATTAAATTTTTATTTAATTATCTAATTTAATAAAATAAAATATTTATAAAATATTTATTTTTAATTTTTATTTATTATGAGATTTTGATTATTTTTCAAACTACCAACAGGGGAAAAGGCCAAGGCATGGGACTTTGGAGATGGGGTTAGGGTGGGAGCGATCGAGGAGGTGCAGAAGGAAAGAAGAAGAGGTGGTTTTGGTGGTTGAGGAGGTAGCGGCGGGAGGGGGAGGAGGAGGAGGAGAGCGTTTACGGGAGTCTTCGGGTTATTGTTTGTCTTCGAGCCTCCCTTCGATTTTGGTGGGTTTTCTTCTCAGCATTTCCTTATGCTTTGAAAGAGAAAATAAAAAATAGTTTTCCTTCCCTTGCTTCACTCCAATCGGCCTGACTGAGAGGGCATTTTTATATGAATATTATATATATATATATTAATTTCAAAAATAGAGTGATTGTTAGATTAATTTTCGAAATCATGTGTGTCGCCTATGGTTTTTCCTTTTTCATTATATTTGCGTGTATATATTGTACAATCACAATTAAGGGGCAGCCGCCGCCGCCCATATGCAAGGCGGCTTTCCCTTTCTATATTTTTTTTAATTATATAATGAAAAAATTAAAAATGATATAATTTAATAATTTAATTAAAAATTAAATTATAATTCTAAATTTTTAAGTAAAAGTGCACATGGTTAGATTGAGTTGATCCATGACTTTAAAATATTTAAATTTTTTATCTAAATTTAAATAAAATTTATTCAGATTTAATTCAACTGTTTTAATTATTATTTAAAAATTAATTAAAATTTAAAAATATTTTTATATTTTATAATTAAATTTAAATAAAATTTATTATTAAATAATAATATGAATCAAATCAAGTTGACCCGAAACATATAGTATAATAATAAAATATAAATTCATAAGTATGTATTAATTTTTTTTAAATATTATAATTTTATATTATTAATTTCACCTTAATCCAATTGTAAAAAATTAATTATAATTAATTTAATAATTTTAGAATTAAAAATATTTTTATTTTTATTTTTATTTAAAAATAATCTGAGTGAATTACTTGTTTAACCATTAAAATATTTTTACTATTTTCATTTTGCACATCTAATTATGAAAATTTAAGATTTGACTACTAATACAGCAACATTTTGAAAATTTAATTTTTTTTAATTACTCACTTTACCCTTGAACTTTAGTTTAAAAAAAAAAATTCTTGATCTTTGTATGTGCGAAATTAAAGTTATAAACTTTTATTTTATTAATTTATATTTATTAACTCATAAAATGGATAGAAAAACACCAATTTTAAGAATTTTGAACATAATATTTCTTCAAATATTTATCAGCAACTACTCCAAATAAATTTAAGGAAATATATGCAGTAAATTACA
>JBBYHO010000016.1:2306647-2320100 GCA_038382025.1 Adansonia gregorii | reverse complement strand
AGAATCTTATCATCTGTTATTTACATAATTGAATTTAACAACAATGCATTTGAAAGATAACAAAAGAATAGGAACTTGGATTTCTTCTAGCGGATCACATGTTCAAACTGACCATCGCAAGAAACCCCAGAATGAGATCAAAAGCCTAAACTAGATCCAAAAATCAAAAAGCCCGAATAGATTGATCTCAGTTCCTTTCGAATCTTGTCCCCAGAAACTAGCTTGACCCACCAACAGGAGGTTTGAAGAAGCTTAGTGAAGAGGAACCAGAGTCCTGTGGTCGATTAAACACTGAAAGAACACTATTCGACGGTTGATTTGCAATCACTGGTTTGATTAATGGTGAGGATTTCCTGAGAGATGGCAAGGAGAACATAGTATGGTTTCTCTTATTGTATGTTTGGCTCTTTGAAGTTTTTTTTTTTTAGCTGAAGACAAAAGCTTCAAAAGGTTTGCAGGAAGGGAAAAATATAGTAGAATTTATAGAAAATTTGATGATGGTACGGTAAGCATCGTTGATTTTTTGGGAGTTTGATTTTGAATACGATTATGATACTATGATTTATATTTATAATTTTTTTTAAATATAAGATTAATGCATTTATAATGTATTTAATTGAATTTAAATGTTAGGCGTAAATAATATTAACTCAATTAATGTTATTGAAGACATTAATAAAGTAATAATAATATAGATTTACAAATAATTATTTTTTTAATATTAAAAAAAAAACTCTCACACACATGCGACATTTGTTACGTAGCCTAGAGCATTAAAAATAACTTCACTCACTTTTTTTTGTAACCATCGAAGTGGATGGCTAACATATTGTGCATACAGATAATTTATTCTATCATAGTTGTCTAGCGTTTAATGTTAGTTTCAGTTGATTTCCTCGTGTTGAACCCTCAAGACATCAACATAGGCTTTTCCACGGAGCTCGCGGGAGAAAAAACCTTTGAAGTAGTCAGCAACGCCTATTCTCCTAAACAACGCTGGAGATTGTGGAGTAATTAGGCTTGGTGCTGGACCCATATCTCCATCCATTTTCGGGCTGTAGAATGCAGCAATCGAAACCCTTTCTTTAACTGAGTTGACGGACGCACGATGCTCAATGCTACGGTAACTCCCATTGGACACAATCTGCAAACTCATAACAGCAAAATACTATATTTCATCTGCCCGACCAAAATTATTTTCAAAATTCCAAACAGAATGGAGTTAATTAGAAAAGGATGGACATAAATTAATAATATACCTCCATAATGTCTCCAATGTTGATCACAAAAGCATTTGGAAGAGGTTTAATCGGAACCCAAACCCCATTTTTCTTGATCTGGAGGCCTTCCATCTCGTTGATCTGGAGTAGAATGGTGAGGCCAACGGCATCGCAATGGGAGTTTAGACCAATTGCAAGCTCTGGCTCTGGACATGGGGGATAATAGTTCATCCTCATCCCTTGATGCCCTTCTTCAAACAGGACTTTCATGTCATTAGGGTCCATCCCTAGAGCTTTTGCCATAAGGTCTAACAGTTTCATGGAAAGATGTTTCAGTTCTGCAGCACAAGCTTCCAATGTTTCTCTGCAATCAATTATTTAAGAAACGTAAAGAAAAAAAAAAAAAACAAATTTAGCCCATTAACATATATGCTTTGTCTTTCATCATTTCAATATAAGGTGAAATTACTATTCCATACAGTAATTTTCATTTACAACGCAAATATAGTTGACAGATGTGGGAAAAAGAAAAAGGAAAAACCTGAGGGCGAGTGGGAGCTTGGGTAACAGGTGAGGTTTCCTCAAATGAGTTGGGAGGTTGATCATGTAGTACAAGTCCCCCCAGTTAAGCTTCTGCTCCTCAGACACAACAAAGGCCTGTCCGAACCCCTCTATTTCATCTGGTTTTTGCCAAAGCTTCTTCTTCTCTTCCATTGGGAGATTGAAAAACTCTTGGATCTCCATCTTGACTTTTTCAACGAATGAAGTGCTCACTCCATGGTTGATTAGCTGCAACACAGTTCCATCTTTTAATTTCAAACCCAAAATCTCATATAGTCCTCCCAAATCTCAGTCTACATAGACTCAAGTGATTTGGTTTTGAAACTTCTTGCCACTATTTAAGAATCGGAGGCTTTTATCCTAAAGCATGATCATGTAAAAATTTCAAGCTGCAAATAGCTAGGATAAAACAAGTACGTCCCTGGAAGAAACCCCATTCTTTGCATGCATGATGCAACTGCTCCAGTTCTTCTTCGGAAAATAACTTGTGCATGTCTATAACAGGGACTTGTGGCGATGGATTTGTGTCAGATAAAATGGGAGAGTCTTCTCGGTGCGTACGTATCGAGGTGGACTTTTCATCAGTGGCTTCTTTGCTAACTCTTGGACACAGGGCACCAAGAGAGACCTCCCCAGTTTTGGTACCTCTGATTCCATAGATTGCTGGCCTTGTGTGCTGAAATCAACAAAGATAGGATACAAGCAAGTGCAACAATGAGCTCCAAGAAAAATGGCAGAATTAAAAAAGGGGGAAATATCCTTTCTGTTTTGGAATTTTCCTTTTTCTGGTTTCTTTTTATATTTCATGACAGCAACCAACAACAATTTATTAACTGGTCCATGGAGTATGATAAGCCACGTAACTTACATTAACGGCATACAAATTAACATGAGTTAATACGGATAATTCCTGTTGGCTGAGTGTGGTTACTATAAGGTAACCTAGAGCTGTAAATTACACCACGGACCAAGAATTCTGAACTTTTTATTTAAGTTGGATCGATTTGAATGGAACTCTTCTTCAACGATGGGGGGGCAGAAATAAGGGTAGAAGAGCAAAATAAATTGTATATTTTACAACGAAGTAAGATTTTAAAATAATAAAAAATAATACACATATGATAAATAATACGAAAATGATATAAAAACTTAAATATATTAAAATTTTATATAATATAAATATTAATATATAAAAAATTATATAATATATTATAGCACGTAAAATTTATACATACGATACGATGAAAATTATGGAATACAATATTCTTTAACCTTAAGGATAAAAAGTATTCAACTGGTATTCGCAAAATCGGTTGAGGCGCCGCTGTTAGGTATTGGAAAGCTGCGGGCATAAAATATAAACAAAGCTAGTTATTATTTATTCTAAGCATGACTTGATTGACCGGATGAATGGAAATTTTCTAAGTAACCATATCACTTGGTAGGGATGAAGAAAACTTTGGAACCTCTTTATAAAGGCTGTGCTTTAAATGAGCAATAAGTTAAATTGGATTCCGCACGAGTACTGCCTAAAACAGATAAAAATAAAAATTCCAAGGATAGATTTACCAAAAAATACAAGGACTAAATACATGCATGTAGACAAGTTTTATCAAAATCAGGTAGAATGTTCATCGGTTGAAATTAAGAATCGATTTGGAAAGATCATTTTGAATTAAGCATATGCAGGACCGCCGTAGACCCGATGAATCGATGACTGTCATTGAAATAATTATTTATAAAATAATGAGGTTTATAGTTTTCAAAATGTTACATTAATAATCATATATGTTGTTTAATGTATATTTTATTAAATATTTATTATATTTAATAATTATGTAATATCAAAATTATATTTTTCACAAATAATTTAATTAACTGAATCAAATCAATCAAATTGATTAAATAAAAAAATAAAATGTTCAACAGATCTTTCAATCAGTATTTAAAACATGGAAAATGTTTATTTGTACCATCAGATTTAATTAAAGTGATATATATATAAGTATAATTAGTGCATTAATTTTATTAATAAAAAATTTCATAAAATGTTAAATAAATAAATTTAATTAATATTTTTAAATCTAATAAAAATAATATATTAAATAAAAATAATTTTTTTTGTAAAATGATAAATAAATAAAAATTAATCAATATCAAATCTTTAAAACATTGATGTAGAAGTAAAATGTTGCCAAATCCTTGTTTTGTCCAGAAGAAAATAGGGGAGTCATTCTGGTGAAATTAATTGTCGTCGTTTGCCAACATTGGGATTGGCTATGATTGTTTGATTTTACGTTTTATGGGCCACATGAAGTGATATTTACTTTACCAGAATTGACGTTTCAAAGGCTCATTTAAAGGTCGGTAGAAAACTAGCCGCGTGGTGATTTTGTGAGATTTTTTTTATAAATATTATATATATATATATATGAAAATTTTTATTAAATTATTTTAAATTAAAATTTTAAAAAACTTATTTAACCAATAAAATAAAGAGAAATTGCAGGGTTTTAATTTTTTTATTATTATTATTATTATTATTATTTTAGTTTTTTGTGCGTTCTTTGCTTAATTTTAAGGATTCAAAATAGCATATCAATTTCTATAGTAATTTTTAAATCAATTTTTCTTAAAAATTAATAAAAATAATGAAAAAATTTATAATTTTTTAATTCATGAAAATGAAAAATATTTTAAAAATTAGTGAAATATATATATTACTTTTTTGGTGAAAATATTAAACAGTAATAAAAAATGAAACGATAATAACGAAAGGAAAAGGAAATATTTTTCTTCTTTTCTCATTTTTAACTTTTTCTGTTTCTTCTTCTCTAGCCCGACCGATTATCATTTTCCTCCTCCTCCTCCTCCTACACTCTCTTCATCTCAGGCGACTCTCTATCTCCTCCGTTTCTTTTTCTCTCCTCTACTTTCTCCCCTATCCTCCACGATTTTCACATTCAGCTAGTCTCCCCATCGATCAATCACCGTCTGAACTTCCTAGATTCGTCCTAGATATACGATAATCGTACTCATATCTGTTTCCCCTGATTCCTAAGTTCTTTAAGTAATTTGTATAATTTTTTTTATTCATTTTGAAAAGAAATTTATGCAAGCGTTAAGCTTCTAAAACCTATTTGATTATTATTATTATTATCATCACTGAAAGCCTTATGGCAAAAAAAAAAAAATGAATTTGATTTGTCGTCCAGTATAGTCCACACATGGAAACTATATCTTATCTGCAAGCTCATGTGACATATATTTTTATATATAAAAAAATGGAATTGAATTTATTAGTTTTAAAAATCAGGTTGTATTCTATATACTTTCATGAACTTTATATTTATATAAAGCAATTCAGAATGATGATTAACTTTTTTATATAGTTTATCCTACAATTACAAAAACATATATATTTTAATTAAAATAAATTCTTATAAGACATATCGAACTTTGCCACTCCAGATTAAAAAGTTTCAAGTTCGAATTTTCAGAGATGAAGTTTCTGTGTGAGAAATGAGTAATAGCGACTTCCTCGTTCTCTACCTTTCCGCAATCGGCGCAGACTCACTTGTTCCAAAAGAAAGGCAGGCCAATTATGAAGGGCATTAACATTAATTATTGAATGCCGGAATCCAACTCATTTTAACATTTATTCCTAGGGAAGATTAGAACTTGAAAATGTTAGAAAAAGGAAAAAAAAATTAAAATTTAATTTGATTTATTTATATAATTAATTAAAATTTAATAAATATAAAATTCAAATATTTGTATTTATATTTTTTTTTCAGTTTTTAAGTTAGAGCTTCTGTTGTAAAAAATAAATAAATAAATCAAATTAAAAGACGACTTTCTTTTAAATATTGATTAGTGTCTGATTCAGTGCACCCAAAGCACTCCGAAAACAACACATATTAAGGCCTAAAACCTGATATGCTCTAATTACCCTCCCTAAAAACCCATTCATTTTTAGTTCCTTTCGTGATCCTCGTGGTTATAAGTGCCTTCCTACCTGCCTGATTATGGTTTTATGATAGTAACCCAGTCATCTAGTGAAAAATGAGGACTCCAACCGAAATATTTAGTAAGGTTGGCTTGATTTGATGAGTTTATGGTTTCATATGCATAAAGGCCTCAATTTTCAAACCTCTTAGGCACTTTTCACCCAAATCCATATGTACCCGCCCTTTATAAATAATGTTCTCTCACATATACACAGAGAAATATATATATATATATATATGATTTAACTCTTGACCGTTGGCTTAGCATTTTCAGTAGGCTATTGAAATTTACATTAGATGTTATAAATGCCCAAAGGAAAAGCCTCACAATGAAAATACAGTGACCTTATTTACCCAACGGTCCATTACTCCTCCTAGGAAGGACGGGCAAATTGTAGCCACAAGATTTTGGAGAAGAAACCCAAAACTTGCTTTAATTGGATGGGTGAAGCTTTAATTTTTATTTAATTCATTTCATGGTCACTTAATTTTGTTTGGCAAAGGATTAAGTGATACGCCAATACTTTTATTTTATTTTTCTTTGAATTATAATATATCCACTTTGTGGATGAAAAAAATTCAAATTATAAAACCCAAGAAAATGAAAATTAGTAAACTAGTTGTAATTTTTTAAGTGGAGAAAAATAGGAAAAAGTGGTTTTCATTTTTTTTAAAATGAAATTAATGATGTAACCTTTGAATACATTTTTTTACCCTATAATTTGATTTTAACTCAATTAGGGATTTTACAATAAGTATAGATGTTTGTAATATTTTAAAATATACTTTTATAATTGGTTGGTAATTCACTTTAGCATTGTAATTGTGAAGCTAAGAAAAATTATTCTTAGCTAAAATGGGTATAAAATACGAAATTATTTTAAAATTGTTATCTTATGAGTTAAAAACTTAAAATAGAACAAAGTTTGAATCTTTAAAGGTTAATAATATTAGAAATAACAAATGATTTATTTCATTGTAAAAAAATTTTATATAAATTGCTTTGAAAACATTAAAAGAAAGTATAACTGGAACACTCAAAAATACTGTGCAATTAACCAAAAGGGTAAAAAGGTTAGTAAGTTTAAAACTTGAAAATTTTGTAGAAAGTGTATCGGTGATTTCATGAAGAAATGACGGCCCGTCAGTAAAAGGGTTTTCTAAAATACAGAGTGGGTAAGTTCCTAAACTCATTCCAGAATTTCGCTTGGTGCCAAATTTCAATTAGAGATGACAGAGAGATATGTTCACTATCCCTAAACACTCACCACATTTACTTATTCGTCGACTTCTTATCTACTTGATATAGCTCCATTGGAGGCTTGGACCACTCACTTGTGCAACCATCTTAGAACACACTGCAAATCTCCATGGCATAAGCCAAGCACCAGCGCCATGGACTGGTACTCTTGGCTATCAAAAACTGCCCTTCAGCCTTCCCTTATCTATGAGTACGGCCTCGCCTTTTCTCGCAATGAGCTCCAAAAGGAGAACTTAGCATACTTCAACCATGAGTTTCTTCAGAGCATGGGCATTTCAGTTGCCAAGCATAGGCTGGAGATTCTCAAGCTTGCTAGGAAGGAAGTTGGAGATGCCCCTAATAGCCTGTCCAAGCTCATTTTGGCAATCAACAAAACCAGAAAGTGCTTCAACAAGTGCGTTAACAAGTTGGTTCACCATGAGAACAAAGCCATTGAACCACTGCCAGAGCCGGCTAGTAATAGGAATCAGTTCAGAGGAGCATTTTCAAGGAAGTGCACGAGTAAGAAGGAGCTGAAGATGGAACAGCCAGTGCAGAGAACCAGGAAAATAGCAAAATCTGGTCCTTTGGATTATAGCGGGCGAGAGAAATTGCCGATCCCTCCTAGGAGCTTAAGGTTATCCGGGCCCCTAGATAGGAAAATGCAGGAGAAGTTGGTGTTTAGTTATAGAAGCCCGATAACGTCTGGTCCTATTGATGTGCCAATGGCACAAGAGAGGCTGATGCCCACAAATAGGAGCACAAGACTGTCTGGACCTCTTAATGATGTAAGACCTCCAAGCCCAAAGGTTCATAGTGACTACAACAAGGAAAAGGCAGGTGGGGACTTTGGTGATCAAACATTATGGGCAGCACTGTTTCAGGACATGAAACCTACTTGACTTGACCTTGTATCTTTCTTAGTCCAATCAGAGGGATGACAAGCATTGTATGTCTTGAAAAATTGCTTTTCATATATGTGAAGCTGATATCAGGTTAGGCTGCCCAAATATCAGCATATTCAAGTAGTGTTGGACAGTTTTTCTACCATCAACACGCATGATATTCTTTCCGAGTTCATGTAATATAAATTTTCAAGAATTTTATATGCTTTAAGATTTATGGTTTGCTTGAGTTGTAATCCATCAAATCGGCAACTTAATTTCTTGCATCTTAATGATTATAGATTGCCGCTGCGAGCTTACCCACCACTTTTTCCGTTGTTCAACGTATACATCTTTTGTGTTAAATGAAAAGGAGAAAGGGGTACAGAAAAGACCTAATTAATTTTCCAAATTTTGAGTTTGCAATTGCTTAGGACCTCGGTCCCTGAATCCTGAACTGATTTTTTTTTAGTTCCACCGGCTGAGGTGCTCAGGTTGTATGATGCTTGACCTTCAAAGGTATCTTGCTTCAGAAGTCAGAGACAAGATTTATTAACATTTGCTATAAATTAACAGAACTATTTTCATCTTCCATTGCAATGTGGTCGAAATGGCTCAGTGCCTCAGTCGAATTCTTCCACACCTGCCTTCCAGTATCTTCAAAGTTGCAATGAATATTGAATGTCAACCTCTTTTATTCAATTTAACTTAAATATTGGAACCCACGGCATCTACATTCTTTAAATTCTTGTCCACAAATATAAAGGAATACATGTATACTAAATGTACACAACAAATGAAAAGCATAGGTGCATTGCATTTAAAAGTATGTAATGACTGCCTTCAGGTCAAGCTTGCATTAGTAGCCTCCATAATCACTGTGCAGACAACTTGCAAAATCATTTATTGACAATAATATGCTCTGATATATGAAGTTATATTCATCAGTGTAATTCTAGATAGCTTATATAATTAGAGCTTTGACGTGTGTGTGTAATGAGCAAAGAGACAGGCATCCAAAACATGAACTGAATTTCATTAGAGCTTCTGAAATTACCACGAACTTACTGGAGTACAAATACCTTGTCCAAGATGTGCCCCACAAAAGTAGGCTTCCGAAATTATCTAAAATTCCCGCACTTCCTTTCCAACAATCTTCAGTTATTTTGAAGTTTGGGCAGCCTATCCTCTAAGTCAGAATGATGCTTGCCATGAGACCACACCACTGAAGCCAGCAAGGACCAGGAAAGTGAGCCTAAACCAGTCTGGACTTAATGCATGAAAGGCTTGAATGACCGGATCAAATCCATGCTACTTTGCAACTCATATATATATATATATATATATTCCTTGGAGACTCTTTGTATCACCCATTAAAAATATATATATTACTATTATTTAAAAAATAGTCAATTGCAAAATAACAACCTAACTACAATAAAATATTTAATACAGGACGCAAATTTAAAAAAAAAAAGGTGCAACGAAAGTGCTCTTCTACAAGCCTTTCAACATATTGCATAGTAGAGAACAGTATAATTTTATATGAATGTCAAATATAATCTGTGCTTTGAACTTTATTTTTTACTCAAAACTAATGATTTGCAATACTGGTAAAATGATTTTATTGTTAAAACAAAGGTATGAATTTAATCTATTTAAAACACGCACATAAAAACATTTTAATCTATGCGGGAAAGAAAAAGAAGCAAAATTTTTTCAAAGTTTTCTTAAAAGCAACTACTTTTGATATATGACATTTAATAAATTTTAATTTTAAATTTTAACATTTAGAATATTTTTTATATTTTTCAACTACAAACTCCTTCTATTTACACACACATGTACCTATATGTATGTGTGTGTGTGTGTATATATATATATAATCAAATACTAACAACTCATTTGACGACAATAGACCAAGATATGTTTACCATTAATGGGCTTCAGGAGCTCCCAATTGTAAGGAGACAGATTTTATTCTGATAGAAGCCCATAAAACCATATGTTTAAGAAAAATACTTGAGATGACATTACCACTAAAGATATTACTTAAAGGAACACATGAAAGCACTTCATAGCTTTTGGATGAAGCTTAAATGGAGAGCTCACCCAAAGCTTCCTTAACGAAAAAGAGGTCGACTACCATTGGAAGCTTTTGAAATTTCTTTTGGGCCAAGCTTCTTGAAATCTTACAGCAAGAAATAGACTTTTTGCAAATGCCCTTAATTTCCTTCAGTTCTTCTTTGCTGTAGTCAAAGAAGACTCTTTGCAACTTGTAACTTATTTTTTTGTCAATAATACAGAAAAAAAAAAAGGTACTGTAAAAAGAGACTCTTGTTTACAATGAATAAATCCACCTAACTACCCAATGTTCTTGACTGTGTACGCCATGGACTGTGCCATGAGAGTGTTAAGCGAAGGGTGGCCGAGCACTAACTAAATTCTAATTGAAACCCGTAAGTTAAGTTGGTCTTAAAAAAATTCAATAATTTTATTAATAGGTTGCACGATTATTAATTGGAGCAGTTAGATATAAAATAATTAGTTTCATAAAGTAAATATAATAACGTTAATGTCCCATGGTAGGCATGGAAAATGTGAGTCCCTCTTCCTCACAAATTGTTTGCACTCAAAAATTCTAACATCCCCATCGCCATACGCAAACGCAATCACCTTTAGCCGCCTATCAAATTGTTGGATTTAGGCAGATAACAAAGACCGAAAATTCAATGAGATGAGAAGAAATACAACAATCAGACAGAGAGACTCCAACATGGCAAGTAAAGCCACCATCATCTTTTTTTCTTTTTCTTCGAGTGAGCAACTTTATCCATTTGCAATAATAGCCAGCCATGGCATCACACCCCGGCCCCCACTTCTCGCCGCTTCAGACTTTTTATAAAGTCCCACTTTGAGAAGAAGAGAAATAAATGGTTTGCTTAACGGTAGGCCCGTCGAAGAAAATCAATAAATCATCAAGAGGACTTCTTTAGAAAATAAAAATGTTTTCGTATGTTTCAACGTCATCTGCAATGACCAACTGCAGTCTATCCTGCAATGCTTTGGGATAGATCATATTTATTATTATTACGAAAATAATAAAAGATATTTTAATAAACATTAATGATAAATATTATCAATAAAAAATTAAAATTATATAGTAACGATCATGTCATCGTCATAGTATGATCATCATTTAAATATTACTTGGTAAATAATCCACACAGGATAAGAAGATTAAATAAAATAAAGCAGTCTGATACCTTGAAAACACAGTTTCCTCGCAAAGAGACAAATACCGTTGAATTCCCTAACTCCACTTGCCAGCTCATAGACAATATTGTTTTGTAAGAACCAAGAAAGAGGAACAGGTATAGAAAATTTTTAGAGGTAATTTTTCCAAACTCCAATTAGTCCATCCTCATCCTACCAAGAAAGAGAAAAAAAAAAGGACAAACAAACACACCGGAATCCATTATCGATCATCATCAAACCTCCCACATGGGTTGTTCATGCACATGGGGCTTGTCAACTGTCATGACCCCTCAAAAATTGAATGAAAAAGGTACTTCAAAATTTTGCAGGCATTCACAGCCCACCCGAAACTACGAAAACTAGCCAAGCAGTAAACTACACTTCAAACGAATAAGATTTTAACATATCAGCATCCATCGGCTCATCAGATAATCAGAAGAGCACCATTGTTTTTTATTGTTTACAAAGAAGTTGAAAAGCAAGCACCAATTCCTGAGTCAGATGTCGAAGATGTTCCCCGCTTAGATTGAAGCTGAGGAAACAATATTTGGTGATATTGGTGCCTTACATCGCGGGGAAATTTGATCTCTCTTTTTTGGTTCTGGGTGAGAATCTGAGAGGTAAAGTGGACTTGCCCTCAACTGGCCAAAGATGGATAATGTTACTGACTTATATAAATAAAATTGCTATCACTTAGGGTAATTTGCCTTCCAAAAGTAGATATGAATGGTCCCATATTGGCTGCTTGCCATATACTAATTTACCTTCCAAAACTTTGCTTTCATAGTTTCGTGTGGGATGTGGGTTACAAGTAGAAATATTAGGCGCAATAAAAAGGAATGCTGTAACCGGGGTGGCTGAACCCTCATAGAGATCTGGCGCCCACATACATACAGTCAAAAGAGACATGGACTGCGTTCCCTTTTCATGATTTGAAAGCTTTCGGTTTTCTGGACCCATTGGGCTGCCACCAAAATAAAAAACTTAAATTTAAAAAAAAAAAGCTAGGAGGATTAATAGAAATGATAATTTGAAATAGATATAAAAATAATTAAAATATAATATAATATAAAAATAATTTAAATATAATTTAAATATAAAAATATATTAAAATTTATATAATATAAATTAATAATATATCAAAATTTACATAAATATATAAAAAATTATTTTACGCTATCAGTAGAGTTAAAAACTCAACAAGGAAAGTTAGTGAGACAATATATATATTTTTTATTTTTTATTTTTTTATTCTTTTAAATGTACTTTAAGTGATATGTGTCACTCCAATAACATTACTTGTAATGTTTTTTTAACTCCACTAGTAGTATATTAAATAATCATCCGTACTTTAAATACATTTATCAAAAATGAAAATACATAAATACAATGCTAAAACACAGATCATTGCATCTCTCTTTTACTAATGTTATTTTTTTTGTCCATTTTTACGGTTATTATTCTTCAATTTCCTTTTTCTTTTCTTAATTTATTTTATTTTATAATTCATCATGATATCTCAAGCTTACATATGAAAATAAATAAAGTTTACTTATCAATTTAAAAAGAAATCAATTTCATCATTGAAATATTAAAACTTCGTATAGATTTCCTTAATTGATAATAGACTTCATCATTAATTTGTTTAAGACTTTAAGATGTGATAAACTCTGTATAATTTTGACTTTAAAATAAAATAAAAACGTAATACATATATATATATTTATCTCGTAAGTTTAAAATCTTCACCAACAAATTTAATAGAGTGATACATGCTCCTGTAATGTATAATAAAAATTATTAAAAAATTAATATAACAAACAAAACTCAATTCTTGTTTTTTAATCTTGTTTATGGGATATAAAATAGATGTATATATAGATATATTATCTTAACGTTGATTTGTTTTTTTGGGTCTACTCGAGAAAAAGAGTTTGCAAACGGAATCAAATTTAGGTTTGATCCTCCATAGGTGGAATAGAGTTGAAAGTAATGATAATGACAAAACTAGACCTCACAATATGTATTTGGTATTACATTTATATTAATTTTTATATAATAATTATATTTAAAATATTATGCATTTATATACATTAAGATATATTAATATAAGTGTTACATACGTTTTATTATTTTTTATTATATCATATTATATTTTTATTATTGTTATCATATTTATATGGTATAAAGTATAATCATATCCGATCTAAAGTCACTAGGACAACATCCAAGAATGGCGCTAGCTACTCTTTTTCTGCACAACTTACCCTTTTAAAATCC
>JBBYHO010000016.1:2272700-2287546 GCA_038382025.1 Adansonia gregorii | reverse complement strand
TTTTAATTAAAAATAGTAATTAATTGATAATGTGTATTTATGCTTTCAATTCTTTTAATTATTTAATCCATAATTTATTTATTCATGTTGTTATTTTTTACATTTATGAAATTGGGAAAAATGAAATATTAAAGTAATAATATATATCTATATGACATAAAAATTAAATGACTCAAAAACCATTTTACATCGGACTAAACTCGAATTAGATGCGCAACAAAAATTGATAGGCCTGATTCAGACGGACCGGATCGACTTGTCAGGTGCAGCCGTGCAAGTAGCGGGTCAACCCTTTTTTTTTCTTATTTTGTTTATTTATTTATTTATTTTTGTTTTTCTTCTCAAAACTCACGGTTGGGAGCTTAGTATAAAATCCTCCTCTTTTTCACTTTTTCTTCTTTTCAAATTCTCTAATAAACTTGTTTATAGATCTAATTACATTGGGTTAAAATTTAGTTTTTTTTTAATTTTTTATTTAGATTCGAGTTTGATTAGACCATCAACTCATTTTATTATCTAAAAATATTAAAATAATTTTATTTAAATATTTTATATATTTTATAATTAAATTTAAATAATATATATTTTTATTAAATAAATAATTATTCAAATAAGATGAAATCGAACTAAACTTATCAAATTATAAGACTACCCCACCTTTAAGGAGGCTTACCTTTTAACCCAACATCTATCTCTAAAGTGCATACATAGTAAGCTCTTTTGACTTTAACATATTATTTGATAGGTGAGAAAAAAAAAAAAAGGAGAGAAATTAAGGAAGAAATTTTAATGTAATAATCATTTATTAATATTTATTTTATAGTTTCAAATATTAGATTAATTTTTTTTTCTTTCATTTCCTTATTCTTTTCTCCTTGCCAACTATAGATTAAATTAAATGACCTTGCATTGTACACCAGCGACACGTTTGCTAGTAAAAGTTGTATAGGTGAAACATGTAAAGGTTTCACTTTAAGTTATAAAACTAAATTAAAAATAAAAACCAATTAAGATTAGTAGAATTTATTAAATTGATCATAAATTCCTAAATTTAAAGCATTTTAACAATTTTTTTTTTAAAAAACTATTTTATAGATGTTTCAATTCAAAATAAACATTTTGGCATTTCTTATACAAATTATTGATTTTATTATTTAAATAGTCTATCTTGATTTTGAATTTTTATATAAATTATTTTTATTTATTCACTTAAACACCGGTCCCTAGGCCCCACTAAGTTAACTTTTTAATAATTTGTTTTCCTCAAGTACAAGTACAAGCATCTTATCTTATTGTAGAGCCTTTTTTTTTTTTTTCCAATTTTTTTTAATGCTTGCTAAGTGCAGTAGGGTTTGACTGGTCAAAAGTTTCATTTTTAAACTCCAAAAATCAAGTTCAACTCTGAAGAAAAAATAATAATAATAAGAATAAATTAACCTCATTGTCTGCCTCTTTCTTCAAGGAATGGTTAAAAAAAAAATGAAAGCCCTTGCTCTTCCATTTCATCGTATTGGTAAATTTTTTACTATTTATCATCAACTTGGTATAATATTAAAAAAATTTATTACTTTATGAAATAAAATATTTTTAAGAATAAGATAAAATAATAATAAAAAATATTTTTATCTCAAAATTAATAATATTAAAGATAAACATTTTTAAAAAATAATTATTAAAAGATAACTATTAATTATCTTTAATTTTTTAAATTTTATAACAACGGGCTTCCCTTCCGTATTGTTGAAGAGATATATTGTGGAATTTCTTGTATATCTATATGTTTTTTTTTCATGTTAATTTTTAAAAATAAACCTGAATCATACATGCCGTTAATCTTTTCTTTTCCTTATTAAACGGCATTGATGTCTTAAGAGAAAAAAAAAATCTTGAAATTTTGAGCTATAAGAGTTGAGATAGAATCTTAATTAGTATATTTGCGAGTTAAACTTTATTCACGGTGCTTGAATAAATCATTTAAACTAAATTTTAAATTTAATAATTAAATGTAATTGTAAATAACTTGGCCATATCTTGGATTTATTACTCTTATACTGATTATTAAATTTCTTTTGCCTTAGAAATTAAAATTAGGTAGCCCTTCACATCTGTATTACTAGGTAATAATTTAAGCATGGAAAAGAATTACAACGATTAGAGTTCTCCAATCCATGGCTTACATAAATAATAAGTAATCCTATGGTAATAAGATAAGAAAAAAAAAACTAATAAATTGTACCAACACTTAACTTGGAACTTGGAATCACGTGATGCCATTAAGACAAAGCCCTCCGACCAAGTGACTAAATTAATTTGAAAAGAGAGAGAGAGAGAGAGAGCTTAAAACATTGTGAAATTAATGGTTCAGTCAAAAATATCGAAATTAAACTAGTAATAGTTAATATTTTATCATTTAAATTTAAACTGTTTTTTTTAAAGGGTTTATTTGTTTTTGGCTAACTTAGAGGAGATCTATGGGGAATGCCTTTTCTTCTACTCAAGCTTGAAGCCATGTCCTCATCAGAACCCTTATTATTGGCTGATCTCCCCCACAAGTATAGCCCACTTCTCTTCTTCCTAACAATCTGATCAGAACCGTATGCCATGCTTATGTTGTCTGAACCTGACGATGACCCTGATGACCAGCTCATTGGCTCATCACTGTAGTCCACTATCGTTGAATGTGGTGTCTCGTTCGTCATTTCATCATCTCCATTGTCTTGTGGAATCAGGAAGTCGGGGCTGAGTGTTAAAGTGTTGCATCTCCTTAAGAATGGCGAGAGGTCTTTATAGTGTTTCAGCACAAAATCCACCTGGATAATAATAATTCAAGTTTTTCAAGCAGACAATTTAGAGATGGTTAAACTCATTTGATTGCCGATCAACACTTTAATAAGCCAAAAATTCAAGTGAATTATATACCTTGCACGCCAGCGAGCAATGGATAAAAGGTTCTTGGAGACTTCTGTCACAAGACGTACAATAGTTTCCAGCCCCTTTGAATTGCCTGTTTTGAGGTCTTTTCTTGATAAACACCACTTTAGCACTGTTTATAGTATAAGCCTAAATCCAATTAAAGTCATGAATCATGATCATCAGTTAGCAACTAATATGAACTGAATTTTATTACAAGAAAAGAAATAAATGACTAACCTGAACATTAGAGCAATCTATAAGCTTTTGAAGATCTTCCAATCTGACAACATCGTGATAAACGTAGCGACGAACCTGAAGAAGCCTGTGAAAACGATGCGAGGGAATGCAATGAGGGCAGATACTGATGCAACAATCCAAACAATACACGTTCTTTTCATTCTTCTTCGCAGTTTCATGGTAAGAACACCCGACGAAGAATTTCTGAGTGTAGAGGGCTTCCAACCAAGCAGGCTTTTGAATTCCCTAAGCACCATACATAAAAACAAATCAATACCCAATTAAGTCTCGAATTCAATTGAAACTTAAAACCCAATAAGAATTTTGATAGAAAAGGGAATTTGAAAAAAAAAAAAAAAAGACGAACCATGATCACCATAAAACACTTTTAAAGCAGGCCTCTGCTGGAGTATTACTTATCAAGACGGTGGAGTTAACAGAAGAGAGAGATATAGTGACAACTGATAAGAGTATTTATGGAGGTTCACAAGAAAGGGAAGGGTATATATTTATTCCTTGGGGAGATAAACAACATTTTTCAATAGATGGGCTAATTATATGTATATATATACATATTATATGGCCTATGGGGGGAAACCGGGAAAGGAGAAGAGAGATGAAAAAAAGGTTTAGAAAGATATGAGGAGAACGTGGGTGCTGTTTCCATGTCTGCCATTAACAATTTTTTTCTTCAGTCTCCTTGGCTTAAGAGCTCCTCATTGCTAAACTAAACTCAGCTCTTCTTGAAGCAGCGGCCTTTTAATATATTTTTTTTCTTAGGCTAGCCTTATTTTTTTTTTTCCCTTTGAATTTCACGATCAATTGCAATTTCTTGGTTGGAAATGGAGTTGGGTGCTAGTCTCCTTTGTGGGAACTTGAATAAAACAAAAGCACCGTTCCATCATTAGTGTTAGATTGCCTTTAAAAACTCCTAATTCAAAAATAAAAAATGGATTTCAAATTTAATTTTTTTATTATAAAATATGCATAAACGTAACATTTATAAATTTATTAAATATCTATATAATGATAAATGTAAAATATTTATAAATTATTGATTTAAAATTTATATTTTTATACTTTTTAATTATATAATTATATTAAACCTTAATTAATTTACATAAACTATACATTTCATTCATGCAATAATTATAATTACAAGTCTGGACTATCAATTACATAAAATAACAGTGATCCGAAAACAGTTAATTCATGATTATAACAGCCATTAATTTACAATTCGAAACACAATTTTTTCTTGGGAAGAGATGACATTTATTTTTGAGGGTAAATGTTGTTTTTGCATAACACATTCTTTCCAAATTAATTTTCATCCATTCCGGGTATGACTTTATAGTTAAGTAAGTATTGCACTGCACAGGGTCAGAATTTGAGTATATATAATCTGATCGTAGGCCTTAGGGCATCGAATTATAATATAGTGAAGACTTTTTCTGCTTTTTCATAAAGGGGGTATGGAATTTCTTTTTTTTTTTTTTTTTGGAGAGAAAACATTTATGTTTATTTACCATCGGATCTAATTCGACTAAGTTTTTCGCACACTTAAATCCCTGAAAGAAATTATTTCACATGGAATTTAAGAGTTGCAGACACTAATAATTGTAAATATTTTCCGTGAAAAATGAAGGATCAACTTTAAGAGTTTTTTATTTTGGCGCGATTTGGAGTGAACATTGATACTAATCGTGTATAGGAAAAGACAGTTGCAAATAATCAATAAGTTGTTAGCTAGAAAGAAAGAAAATAAGAATTCCTCGATCTGTGTCTCTCCTATTACATGTCCTCTCCGACCAATTTGGCTCAATTTCGAAGAAATAATTTTCCAGTTCGAACGTATAAATCATTATGTGATGAAATCATTGTTTCTCGCATCCGATAAAATAATTATTTCATGTTAGGATATATTATTTTCATCGAAATTACGTCAAATAAAATAAACAATTCGTTATTTATTTAAAAAAAAATAATTAATAATTTTGATAATAAATAAATTATTTTTTAATTATAAGATACGATATAAAATAATAATTTCATACAATTTTTTTTTTTCTGAAGACTAATAGACGCACAGATTCTAGGGTTGTGTCTTTGGCGGATCTATTACTTCCATTACAGCAATCACTCGCAGCTCAACTTGATGAATAAAAGGTAGCTACAAACACAGACATGAAGGAGGGAACCCGGTTTTAGGGGATTCAAACATGAAACATGGCAACATTCAATCCAACTACTCCACTAATCAGGATTAGCTATGTGGCTTTAACAACAATGTGGCTTTTTAACAAAACATTTGACAGACAAATACCAACTCATTAAAGCACTAATTTGTTAAGACACTTAACTCAATGTCCCTTTAGCCTTGATTAGTTTTGTGGGTTTTTAGTTTAATTTTACTAATTAATTTTAATGTGACCTAGTTTGTTGTGCCAATTCAAGTTCCATTCCAAGACCTAATCTTGGGGCTTGCAAATTATTTTTCACAATTCCTGTTGTGCCCTTCAATTTTCACTAATTTCAATCTCCTAATCTTGTGATTAATCATCAATCATTACTTGCCACATCAAAATTGCAAAATCGATGGTCTTTAAAAAAAATTGTAAAATTGGCAGAAAAACAGGAATAGGGTTGATTAATTACTTCTTTAATCTTCCCAAGAAATTACGTTCAAATCTGTTTTTAAAGCAAATTAAAATTTGCCTATAGCTAGGAGTTAGCTTAATGTAATGCTAATCCCTTGTTAAAACCAATAACATGTCATACTATTTTCACCCTAGAGGCCGACTCTAATCAATATATGTTTAAATAGGAATTTTAAAATGTTAGTATTATAAAATTCATCTATTCAAAATATTAGTATTTGTAATTGTATCGTGTGAATAAATATTTTTTTTAGAAAATTCTTTGAATATTCGAATGAAATAAGAAATAATTATAAATAATAATGTCAAAAATGAAATTAAAAAATTATGCAATATGAATATCATTGGATTTAGAAAAATGCATTGATATTCTTAATAATATAAAAATAAAAAAAAATTAGAAAATAATAACCACGGTAAAAATAAATATAATAAATGTTAATATCTTAGTAAAAAATAAGAAATTTTTAAAGATAGACTTTGAAAAAAGAACGTAAGCCATTTTAAATTCTTCTCTCAGATTTGAAGAATTTTAAAGTATTTAATTTTTATTTTATCGAATAAAAAAATTATTTATTTAAAGTCTATTTACAAGTAAATTCTTTCTTCAGGATCTCTCATCCAAACAAACCCTTAGAAGGCTTCAAAAAAGGATATTTTGTGTGGCAATATATAAACATGCTTTACAAAAGGAACAAAGACAATGAATCCGGAAAAAGAAATGTACTATAAATATTTTGTGTATAAATTAAAAATATATATATGAAATCTGTCAACTTTCGGTTCGTAAGTGTTAAAGGATGGTTTAAACATCAGAACCGACCAATTCAAAGTTTCGGAAGAATTCACGTGCACTCTTTAATTATCAATTCCTATTATTATATGTATATGCCAAAGCAAGTTAGTGAAACAAAATTATCAAAGAAAGAAAGGAGACGCAAAACACGATATGATTCAAACAAAATAATAAAAATAATCTAAAAATATGAATATATTAAAATTTATATAATATAAACTATTAAAATATTAAAATTTATATATATATATATAATATTTTAAACATAATTAGATTTTGGTATAGCTACTTTGTGGGTATTGTTAGGAAAATTTTATATATAATTTTTATTATACTAGAATTTATCACATCGGTGAAAAAATATCTTTTAAAATTTATTTTGTTTTAAAAAATAATAAGTTAAAAATAAATAAGCAGTTTTTTAAATTGAGTAGTTATTTTTTAAAATTAAAAGATAAACCCAAAAAAATAGTTTTTAAGTAGTTATTTTTTTAAATTAAAAAGTTTAAATAACCTTAAATTTTTTATATATTATGGATAATTATAGTTTGATTTTACGTAATTTTTTTTAAGTTGATATCATTTAACTCGTGATACTAAATTCGGTTAAGATTTTATATAGAGTATAAATTTACATATGGGTAATTTTTTTAGAATAGATAATTTTTTATAGAGAGGGTGGTTTTTAATTTAAAAAACATGTATAAAAAATTAAAGATCAAAGTATCATAAAGCTTATTTTACTGTTTTAATTTTATTATAACACGTAATTTCATTTATTGAATTAGTGCTCGATTAATTAGTGATACCAATTTAATCATGTACTTTATATAAAGATTAAAACGCATCAAAATAATACGAAGAGAAGCATCAGCACGTGCGATGAAAAGGCAGAACCTCAGTATTGGATCCCCAATTTGAAAGCCGAAGGCTGTGTTGTGTCTTCAACTTGCAATATGTATACATATATATATATACACATATATATATATATATATACACATATATATATATATATGCATATATTAGTGTTTTCCGTTTTTTAGCAGAATAAAATAGGGTGGTCAAAGGTCAAAGTTGCAGCAGAGAAATATAATGGGCAAAGAGTCATTGCCTTTTGGGAGGGGGGGCTGGGGGGATTAAACAGAGGAAGAAACAGAGAGTGGGTCAGCAAGTGAGCCGCACGAGGGGATCTCTCTGACCCAATCACATGTGTGAGTGAGTCATAAGCGCCTTTGCTCTGCGCATGTCAGAAAATATGTCTTTTTTATTTATTGCCGTTGGCTGAGCCCAGTTTTTTTATTTCGGGCATGCCTATTGCCTTTTGGCTTGTTAACAAGGCCTAGCTCACGTGCTGCACTGCCTTTTTCCAAGTGCTGCTGGATCTGGTAGTTTTTTGAGTTTCGTCTTCGGGTGAGTGAGTGAGCGAGTGAGATCAACAAGTGTGATATCAAGTCTTTTTTAAAGGCGAGCAAGTAGCTAAAGGCTAATACTCTTTAAGTATGGGCAATGCTATCATCATCACCATAATCATTCGTTTGTTATTACTTGCATTAATTAACCTCCATTTCATTTTTGGGCATTTGAAATAATTTTTCTTCTGCTTTCAAACACTAATTCTTGTTTACGGAAAAAAAAAAGATTACGAATTGATTATTATTTCATACAAAAAATATATCTTCCATTAACATATATAAACGTGAAGATATTGATCATTACACATTAGTCATGCATGCCCACAATTCTTTCGCGTAATTACTTCATATAGGTTACAATAGCCGCACTATAGGAGTTGCTGACGGGAAAAATGATTTCCAAATCCAAGTCAAAGAGTAGCGGCCTTGCAACTTCGTAAATGCCTTAATCTTTAACACATTTCTACAACATTTTTCTTTCGGTTCTCTGAGTAACTACCAAATTCCACCATTCCAACTTGTCTAGGATTGTATAACTCACTACAAAAAATAAATAACATTTTACCGAGTGATCTACCTGCTACAATAACAGCAAAACTAGGACTTTACCGAGTTTAACCACTTTGAGGCATGATATGTAACAAGAAAAGGGAAAACCAAACTCGGAAAGCTAATTTAGACCATCAGAATGTCATAATATTTAGCAAAAATGAAGTCTTTCATGGTATTTATACAATAATCCATTTAGCAGGCAATAATTAGCTTGCATTGATAAGCATATACCATACAATATTGCATCTGTCCCAGGTTATCGTCTTTTTCAGGTCTTTTATTAGTGATGTCTGCATAATAAACAATATTATCTAACGGATCATTCAGGATCATGACAGGTGATGCATCTATAGAAAAAAGAAAGATCACACTTCAAATGATCCAAACCCAATTTCAAGGCTTCTGAGCCGAAAACATGATGAAAGATTGCTGAATTTTTTTTGTATAGTTGGTAAGACCACAAGAGATGCATAAATCCTCTATCTCCTCCTCTGTAAGGTAGTTATAATTTTGCAAAATCCTCTGCAACAAAAATTGAATGTCTTTAACATGCTATAATGATTGACCTGTATTATAATTTCTCAAGACTAGAAATTTATTAAAAGAAAAAAAAATCATTCTGAGAATATAATTGCAAAGTGATGGAAAGGCAAGATTCACGTCTGATAGAAGTTCAGATACTACCATTATACGTGTTACAGCAACTGGGTTTGGACATAGGGGTAAGACATCAAAATCCCAGCTGTAGTTTAGCGTACCTTGGGGATATTATTTATGGCTAAATATAAAAATATATATATATAAGGTAGAAATAAAATGAGGTGTAGTAAAATGCAGCATGGTGAACAACTCAGTTGAGCCAATGTTAGACGCGAGTTAAAAAAGAGGCATGTTTTCCAAACAAAAGAACATTACGGTACATGGTAAAATGTAGAAAACACATCCAAAATTATTGTACTTTACCTCTCTTAAAGGTCGTATTATCCAGGGAGTAGAAGAAGTATAACGAAGAAAAGTGCTTCCAACGAACACCCCACCACTTCTCAATATACGACTAATTTCAGCAACCTGCAAATAATCAAAACAAGTGACCACTTAAGAACTTTTTCCGACTCAGAGATAAGTCCTGAAAGCCACATGCAAATGACTTACTTAAACAAGAAAAATTGCCATAGAGTAGCAGGCTACATAAAACAAGCCACAATATAGAGATGTTTTATCATCTTAAGCTCCTAGTTAAAAGGATTTTCCAATTTCCATATATCAGCCCATAAGACAAATGAATAACAAGATGCTTATTTATTTTGTCAAGGTTAGGCCTACAAATGATTTCTAGAAGAAATTTCCCCAATCAAACCAGTCTTAAGGACAAAGAAACAGGGACATATGGAAGAAAAGAACAAATTCATTTTCTGTAACCGAAGGGTTAGGTCAGTATCATCAAAGCAAGAATATTTTAGGAGATCTGCAAGCCGATGATTAAGCAAAATCGCGGGAAAAAAGTGGAGGAGGAAAAAATGAATACAGCATTTGAAGCAGATGGCCAGCAATGCAAGGCAGCAGCAGCATGTACAGCATCAATAGAACCGGATGAGAAAGGAAGCCTGGAAACATCAGCCCTGACTAGAGCAATATTACTGCATATTCTCCATAAAAGTCTGAATTAGTTATTGGCTTAAGAAGAAAAATAAATGTTCAAAGAAAATTACTGATTTTACATAACTGCTTCAACTTTTCGAATTAAAGAGATAGAGATACTTACCTAGCTAAAACAGATGCATCTTGCTTAATGAATTCATTACATTGCCGGAGCATGTTTTCTGAAAAATCAAGCGCAATAACACCAGAATATTTCCCAGATTTGGCAAATTTCCGGGAAAACAAACCACTTCCACAGCTAACATCCACTAAAATGCCACCTTCTGCAGGTTTGAAGTATTCTTGAGCCATTCTAAACTGCATTAATGCAAAACATTCTGTTAGAAAAAAGTAGTAAAGTTGCAACCTCAACAAAAACGCCGTACGAGATAGGCATATTCAGGAGGTATTAGTTCAGCTTGTTCAGAAAAAAGAAACATCTTGGAAGACAGACTCCGTACCCTTCTACATCATCCATTTTCATGGAATGGTTCCAGAAAATACTATATGCATATGTATGAATTCATATTCTCAAAGGGCACACTGACCTCCAAATAGTTATTCTTCCAATTCAAACATGATATAAAGTCCATCAAGATTACCTCTTCATCAGGCCCAGGAAAGCCACTTCGATTAAAATTTTGCCGCCAGCCTCTTTCATAGACAAATGATACAAAAGGACTCCTAGAAAAGATGAAAGCATGGTACAGTGAAACCATACTTTTACACTGAAAAACAAAATTAGTTATGCCACAAAATGCCACATTTGGAGGTGTACTGAGAGGCAGTCATCCTTCTTGTAGCAGCAAGCAAATTTTTCAGGACTTGTTCTCCTCTTGTTATCTCATTTATGACAGTAAGTTTTTGTATTTTATTTAGATAATATAGGATTAAGATACTTCTGTTTTATTGGGACTTGGTTCAATCTGAAATACTAAATGGTAAAAAGTTGTGACTTAATTAATAGATTATGTTTCGATTGATTGTTACTTATATTACTCGCTTTTTACCTTGAGAAGCAGAAATTAAAAATTGTTGACTACTTTAGTACAAGAACAAACAATAGTTTTAAAGAACTAAACCTTTTGAGGATAAAAAATATATACTTTACTTTTATACGTAAGAATCATGGTTGAAGTAACCGTTTACTTGTTTTTAATCAAATACAATTTTTCTTCTTCACTACTATCTTCTTTTTTTTTTTTTTTTTATAGCACTTTTGTAGGAAGTGAAAAGAAAATAGCTAAAGTAACAACCAAATGCAGACTGAAGAAATGTATTATTTTTGTTTGAGTAGGTATTTAAATTAAATTTCATATTCCATATAGAACTATCAAGCCCCTTCAAAAGACAACTTCAACCAAACCTTTATGTTTTCTATGATTCTATATTTAAAAGTGCCTTCTCATCCTTTTATTTTGTTGCAGTCATGTTCAAGAAATTCAGAGAATTATTGAATCTCAGACAAGTTATTTTAGAGTTTCACTGTTTACCATAATTCTGTTGTACATAGGACTCCCAACTTCTACTCATGTTCTAGGAACTGCTACAAAGTTGATTTTTGTTACAACCTTATCAGAATTCTAAGATATATTCGGAATTTGATCACTGATAATGGTTTCAGTCTGAAAAGTGCCGATCATCTTTCTGCCAAATCAGATTCCAAAGCAGATTGTATTTTCCGGAATTTGATTAATTTTTAACGTAAGTCCTAATCAAATTGTTCCTAAAATTTGTAGAACAGGTTGAACACTAAACCATCCGTGTTAAGTTTCTCAAGTGTAAATCTACGTGACACATACCGGAATAGCTCAGTCCCAGCTGGTTTGACTTCAGTGTAGTCTCTCAATCCAGCAGTAACGGTCAGATCCAGATATACGTCTTTACTTGAGTATGACTTGTTGCATCTTTTACACTTAAATCCAGAGCGGTAGATAGCTTCCCTGCAAGTTATGCGAATTTGTTAGATAATCATACACAAACCTGACCAAAAGATTGACACCTTTTATATCACTATAAATTTCCAAACTTACAAGTTAAAACCTGGAGGGCCTTTTCTTATCAGCGGTTCATAGCACACAGGGCAAGAAAACAAGTCAGTTTCCACTGTTTGACTCTGCTGAGTGCTTAAATCCTGAACAAAAAAATTTATACTTTTGATTAAACCTAATCTAATACTGAACAAGGCATCCAACTTTTCCGTAAATGAAAGGAAGTCGCTACAAGTAGAAGCTGTAACAGTAAGTTGAAGGGCTTTTTAAGTGTTTTACCCAAAAATTTTTTTTATAATCAAGAAAAAAAATTCAACACCCACAAATTAAACCAAATTCATGATCCCTTAAAAATGGCGACAACATCTTCAGCTGGTCAAAAAGATCATGAAAAGTTTTAACTTTCTGCTTTGATAATTAATCTGAATTTCAGTAACTTAAAACAATTTCTTCTTTGTCACAATAATTCAAGTTGTCCAAAAATGGCAAATTTCGACCAAAAATAAATTAGGAAATTTTATTAAAAATTTTTCAAAAGAATGAAATAAGAGAGTTTACCGGCTCCAAAGCGACAGCGGAACTCGCCTGAACACTGAAACGGAACGGTTGAGAAGAAAATTGAAAGGAAGGACGAAACCGTGAATTAAGAGAAAAGCTAGGGTATTTCGGGTACAAAGGTTTGTGAAGAGGGCTAAGAGACGGCGAAACAACCGCCATTAAACAGATCGGAAATGGACGGGGTGACTCACTGTGTCTCTGAAAATGTATTTTATTATAAGGCGACTTTGGGCACGATAATATACACTTATGTTCGTTGGTTAGCGATTAACTTTTCTGTGGAGTCAGCGGCGGAAACGTCAGCACCAAAAAATATATAATAAACCAACGAAACATATTTTTTTCCAGCTAATATATAAAAGAAGGAAGGTTTTTTCTGCAGATTTTTTAAAATAACACGGTAATGTATACGTAATATGTTGGATTAGTAAAACAATATTATTTTAGCTTTTTATTAAAAATTAATATTTAACTCTAATATATATATTTATAAAATTTTAAATCCTATCATTCTCTATTAAATTGAAGTAAAGTTTTATTAAAAAATATTGTTTTTATAAATAAAATCTCCAACATATTATTTGGCCTTGATTTTCCTTCATTCTTCACTTACCGTTAGAGAGATACTGTTGTCGGAGTTGATTTTTTGTCGTGATTTCGGTTGTTGCCGCTTTCTAGGTTGTCTATCTTGGAATGTCGGCGATCAGTTTTGTCTCTAACACGCCAAATCGAGGCTGCCAACAACCAGATTTGGACGCCGTTGAGCTAAATCTACAGTGCCAAAGACCAGATCTAGGCGCCAGCAAGCTACATCAGTGCTGCCAACGACTAGATCTGGTCGTCGTAAGCCAAATCGACGCCACCACCAATCGGGTCTAGTTGCTGGCGCTTGATCGGTGCTATCAGTGGTCCGTTCTGGTTGCCGATACTTGGTCAGTGCTCCGACATTCTGAAACTTAACGTCGCCGGGGAAATTTTGTTATCGGAAAAACAAGACTGTAACGATTTTATGTGTCGAAAGATCAAAATTTTTGCTTTTTTAAATGAATCAAAGAACACTATCATATCGTACCATTTTTTTATATATAAATAACGAAATAATGTTTTAGCTATCATAATGTAGTATAGTTTACGCGGTCATTTTTCCAAATCAAATGGAGCTTTATTTCTACAATAATTTGATTGAAAACTAGATTTCAGATCAGGAAGATCAAAAACACCCACCTGCGCTAAAATTTAGGCAACTGCCGGCCGTATCATTAAAAAAAGATACTTATTGTCGAAAAATGGTCGGCCGCATTCAACTTCAACATCGTTTTTATTTTTCTACGGTACGATTCGAACTTTCCCTTTCAAATACTCTATTAAGAAGTTACGAACAAATCATTAAGTGAATGATAACATGCAATAGTCTTTTGCACAATTATTGAGAGAAGAATAAATCATTTTAGCAATTTGAAATGCAATCGCCTAACAATTAGGTTGAGTGATTAATGTTCTTATACATAGCATAAAGAGGCAAATTTTGACTTAAGTCTAAGAATGACCGAAGAAGAAGTCATAATTTGTGTTACACGGCTGTGTCTACGAAATTGGGTCACGTTTGTGGTCTGTTTATTCGTTGTCAACTTTGTCCGAGCACTTATGCCAATTATAAAGGTTAATAAGGTCAAAATTGAAGATTTATGTTTACTTAATCCAATTATTTTATATAATTATATTTATAAATATTTAATATATTTAAAATTTAAATATTAATATTTATTTTTTTTTATCATCAAATTATGATCTTTACGGTACCAAAAAAAAATTACAAGGTCAAGAAGATGGTCTCGCATATCAGAGCTAGCTAGGAAGGGGCTCGCGTCCCATGTGAGAATGTAACCAGAGAACATGCGAGGATGGCCCAACGGGGAACGAGTAGGTATGGGAAAGGATAGAAAGGAGCAAGAAAAAGCATACATACCGATGAGAGATTGACGAATTAAACATGATTGAACGGTCTGATTTTATTGCCGTGCTTTAGAATGGTGAGACAATGTCGCTAAATAGTCCATGTTCATGGACGAAGGAGTCGCTCGCCCAT
>JBBYHO010000016.1:2245373-2263808 GCA_038382025.1 Adansonia gregorii | reverse complement strand
ACTCTTTTTTTTTGCATTTTCCTTGCACGAGATTAACTTAATAATAATAATAATAATAATAATAATAATAATAATAACACAAGGTTAAAGATGGCGACAGAAAAATATCTTAGGCTATTTTTGGATTGGGAAAAATTTTTTAATTTAATTTAATTTTCATTTTTCAAAAAATCAAAATTTTTAAATTTTTTAAATTTGACATTCATTTAGTTTAAGAAAATAAAAATAGTTTAAAAAAATAGTAAAAACTTGTTTGATAAATACTTAAATTTTCAAATTTTAAAAAGATTAAAAGTTTATATATATATATAAATTTAATTAACAACAATAATCAATATTTCATAAATTTTAATTTACTTTCATTTAGTTTTTTATGTTGATTTTTTTGTTTATTTACTATATATTGTACGCAGTAAAAATTAATTAACAATTGCTGCTATTTTTACTTGTAAATGTAATTTTGTAAAAATAAAAATTATGTTATATAGCTTACAAATTGGCATGAATTTAAATGTAAATGCTATATTATAATTGTATAAAAACGTTTAAACAACTTTCATATAATATTTTAAAAATAATATTATTTTTAATATTATTTTAAATATTTTATGACATTTTAAATGGGTTATTCCTACTTAAATATTGTAAAATGGATTAACAAAAACACAAACGTAAAGATGCCACACATGTTTGTTTGATTTTGAAAATATTTTTTATTTTATTTTATTTTATATTTCCATTTTTATAAACAATTTTTTTAATTTTTTAAATTTGAAAATTCTTTTAGTTTTAGAAAATAAAAATCAGTTTTAAAAATAAAAAATATTTGATAACTATATATATTTTCAAATTTTAAAAAAATTGAAAGTTTATATATATGGATTTTAACTAAGAAAAATAATCAATATTTTATAAATTTCAAGCTTCTTTCATTCAATTCTTTATTTTAAAATTTTTTATTTTGTTTACTATATATTTCATATATTAAAAATTAATTAGCAATTATTATTATTTTTACTTGTAAATGTAATTTTATAAAAACAATTAAAACTTTTAAATTTATATGAGTTTAAATGCAAATGTTACATTATAATTGCATAAAAAAATTTAACAATTTTGATTTAATATTTTAAAAGTAATATTATTTTAAATATTTTATAACATTTTAAAATGATTGATTCTTACTTGAATGTTATAAAATAATCTAACAAAACTCTATTTAATTTAATAAGTATTGATTGTAATAATTGATAAAAATAATTTAAAGCTTCAATATATTAAAAAAATTTATTTAATTTTATAAGTATTGGTTGCAATAATTTACTTCGATAATTTAGGACCCACCTAAGAAAGTTTGACATATCTAAATCTATTCAAGAAATTAAAAAAAATAATTTTATAAATATTAATGGCAATTGTTAATATAAATAGTCAAAAGACCATTTAAAACTTAATAAAAAATGAAAAAATTCTTCCATGTTTGGTAATTTGAAACCGAATTTTTTTATGTGCAATTAACAATTTTAAAATTTATTTGTTTTTAATTTTTTTATTTTTTTAAAGTATTTTTAATTAAAATAATGAAAATAAATTTTTTATTATTTAATTTTGATCTGTTTTATTTTCTAAAAAAATATTTTTTATTTTAAAAATAAGTTCTCAAGCATTATCTCTTTTTTGTGAAAATGAAAATAAAAGATTTATTATTTTCTTAAACCAATTGCACTTTATAATTTTTGTGTCTTTAGTTGAAGAGAGTCCAGGATTCTCATTTGCCACGCCGCGGCAGTCACAGGGAGTGGGGGGAGAGAGAGAGAGAGTAAACATCCGGCGGCTTAAGAACGCACAAAAGAGAACAGTGAAAACATAAGGAGAGAGAGAGAAAGAAAAGGAGGCAAAGGGAGACGAGAGAGAGTATCTATTAATCAATTTGACTTTGTCTATATCTCTCTCTATCAGTTTTCTTCTTCTCTTTTGTTTGAGAGCTGAGACCTTCTCTCTCTCCCTCCTTCTTCAATCTTCAACAAGGTATATCTCACCTATGGTAACATCAAATTATGTTATTTGGTCTATGTTTGATTTAAATTCCTTTTTGATTTTGTTTTTGGTTCTCTTATTCGGGTTCTTTAAAGTTTGGATTTTTAGTCTGTTTTGTAGGGTTAGACTCGAAAAAGTTCATGCCTTTTGTTTTCATTTTTTTTGGAATTTTATAAGACCCTAAACTTGCTTTTGGAGTGATCAAATGGGATATGGGTAATCTGATGAGGTTTGATTTTTTTTTTTTGGGTTTCTTGTATGTAAGCCTAGGAATACAAATTTTGGAGCTGGCTTTTTTATGGTAAACTTTGTTGTTCAAGTTTTACTTATATTTCTACTACATGATTTTTGACCCCTTAAAGCTGAAAACTGTGGTGGGTATTGAAATATAAGTAATAAGAAACCAGACTTCAAAATTTGTTGATTTTAGGAAGTGATCAGATTGTGTCTTGTTGGATAGGGGTTGAGTGATGACGAATTGCTGCTGCTTTGAATAGGATCAAACAATTTGGTGAGGCCACATGTCTTTTAATTGCTCGAGACCATTTTCTTATTAAAATAAATTTATTTCATTGCCATTTGGTTATGAATCGAAAATTTTTAGCAATCATAGGTTGATATTTGTATCAATTTGGGTGCTCGGCATATCTCAGGAATGGAAGTTAGCTTGTGTTTCTGCATGTCTGACCTATAAAAAAACTTTGTTTTAGGTTAAAAGTGGATTTTCAGTTCTTGCAGTTGCTTCAAATGGATTTAGTTATATGAGCCACAAGATTTTTTGATTTATTTGATGGGAAAGTTCTGATTTTTATTTCTGGGAGCTGACTGGTGCTTTTGTATTAGAAATTATGACTTCCATTTATATGAGGTTGTTTATATTATTTTGTTTGAAATTAGCGCTTTTCAGATGTTGATAAATACGATTGGACATGCTTTCAAATTATTAGCGTAGGAATATTATAGTGGAATGAGAACATGTTAATTAATATGATGAAATGAGAGTAGTACTAATCACTAAAATTCTTATAATCTCATGCAATTAGTGATTCCAACTGCTTTGTTAATGATTGAAATGTTGTCTGATTGATTTCAAGATATTGAATCTTAGATACTTGTCAAGAGATGATAGAGATTACAGTTGGAACAGAATGTAAAGAAAATTGCCAATTATGTGTAAGCATTTCACTTGGTCAGAACGTAAAGCTATGTATATCTGTTGAGAATGTAAGCTAGATATCTTATAAGAAAAAAGATATTTTTCAAGAGGGACTTTTTAAAGATAAATCAGATCGCCATCGTGTTTCTTTATTAATTTTTGCATGTCAGAATCCCAGAATCTTCATGCTTTGCACATTTGAATTAAGAATCCTTTGACATAGACTCTAAGAGGTTTGCATGTAAAGATGGTATTGAGTTAAAAATCCTTTACAGTGCCAAATGTCACTTATATTAATTTGGCTGTCACTGTGCTGTGCTGGCATGTCGGGTATTTCTATCCTTCGGTGGAGTAGGCAAATTATTGTTGTCATGATTAAAGTTAATTCTGGTGTGATCTGTTTAGAACTGCCTTTTTGAAACATTTTCCGATTCACTCTCTCGTAATTAATTTATCCTCTATTTGGAGCTTTAGAGATTTCTTATTTTTGATGCATGCATTATTTATCTCTCTAGAAGTTATGGTTGGCCTTATATGGTAATGAGAGCCAGATGGATCATAAAATTAATTAAAATGCATTTGTTATGCACCTTGGCAGACGGGCTGAGTTTGGGATAGGATTCTATGTCGAATTTCATAAACTTTTTGTAACTGTTCTCCTCCTTTTTTTGTACGAGCTATACTATAGCTTCGGATTAGGAAGTACGAGGAGAAGGGAAGGAGAGAGAGCAGAGGAAGAGAAGAGGGTAAGAAGAAGAGGGAACTAATGATTTTCTATATCTAAAAAGATTTTGGATTTGCTCATAATGATCAAATTATATCTGGTCTTATTTCTACCTTTCCAGTCATTCTAGATGCAATTTTTAAATATTGGATCTCTCATTATTTAAATCGGGTATTTCCGTCACTTGTAGTTATTTATCATTCAATGAATGACTAACAAATGATTCACGGATTCAATTATAATTTTTCTTACTTTCTATATAAGCAAAGCATGCATAGATAAGGTTACTTTTGTTTTCTTTGCTTAAAAAAGAAGAGGGAAAAGAAGGAAAGAAATTCATTAACATGTTACTCGAACAAGGGAGGGGGTACCACTCGCCTACCCTTTCCTTTCTTTCTCCACAATCCAAACAAACCTTATAGCTAATTTGTTCCAACTCTTCATTTTTCTTGAAGTACCTATATGTAGACATGGGGATGGGGATATGATCATCAAAGGACGCTTCAAATACATGGAAATCTTGGAAAAAATTGAACATACCCGTATCCGACACTCGCAGCCAAGTCTAAGTAATGAGACCTTATAGTGAAAAATCCTTTTTGTTTGTTGGAGGAAGGAGGGGGGGGGGATTTGAAGAAAATCAAAAAGAGAGAATTTTTCATCGATGGTGACCCCTACTTTAGTTTTGTCGAAAGTGTCCTTCCCTTAATTTCTTAAGTAGGTGCTGTATGCTTGTTATTTATGGAGAAGAGAATGTGAAAATTTGGTACCAGGATTGGCCTTTCCACACGCTATTTTGTTTCTGTTATTTCTAGTGAATGCTTACGTAGTGTTAGGTAAAACTTGTTTTTGTTGTTCCACTAAAAATAGAACATTTATTTTTGTCACCTCGAAAGGTTCATCCTTGTTCTTGATTACAGGTTTCTGTGTGATCAGAGGAAAATGGGAAGCACTGGTGCTGAAAATGTTCCGAGAGATACTGAAATGGAAGGTTCTGAGACAACAATAGAAATAAAAATAAAAACACTGGACTCTCAGACTTATACTTTGAGAGTTGATAAAGAGGTAAATTACTGTTAGTTTGTTTTGTCATGATCGAACCCAAGTTCTGACGTGTGCTGTGTTACGGTGTGGTTCAGTTTACCAGTTGCAGTTGTTAATGCATGTTTGAGTTTTCTGTCCAGCTTTCATTTGACAAATCTTAGACTTCGTACAGAATCTTTTCTTCATTTTTTGAAGAATTTGAATTTTTAATGTAAAAATGTTGTCTAATTTTGCTAGTAGCAGTTCACAACAATGTTTATATGATGGCTTCCTATGATTTCCATGACTTTATAGAATCTGATATTTTGCATGGGTAGTTGAGGTTTTCTAATCTTTTATCTTTTAATTTCCGTCTGATCAGCTTATACTAATGTATTTGTTCTAATTTTTTTTATGAGGAACTTTTTAACATTTGTGCTTCACCTATTTGTTTCTTGTCTCTGACTACCTTACAGATGCCAGTTCCTGCACTGAAAGAACAGATTGCTTCTGTGACTGGTGTGTTGTCAGAGCAACAACGACTAATCTGTCGTGGAAAAGTTCTAAAAGATGATCAACTCCTTTCTGCATACCGTATCCCTTTTCTTTTTAATATTCATATTGATTTGTAAAGTAGCTATCAAATCTTATTTATTGTCATAGTTAGGAAGCTGTTCCATTCTATTAATTGCAGCTATTTTTTTTTTCCGCTAGTATATTAATGTTTACAATGTAACTAAAATATTAGTCAGTTTTAGACAGATGACTTTCTTATGCCTGCTATTTATTGGTTGCTGAATAGAAACTGGGATTACATTACGGGTGTTTGCTTTTGTCTTTACCTATTCACGGTTGAGCTGAGTTTCTTAACTTGAGGTAGATGTCGAGGATGGTCACACCTTGCACCTTGTGGTCCGGCAGCCAGTTTTACCATCACCTAATCATTCAGGTTCTGCTGCACTTTAGGATCCATTATGAGTATCTTTATATTGGTTCAAACATTGCATAAGCTCATGTTTTAAAGATAAAATAAAATAAAATAAAAATTGGATGTGCTCTATGCTCCAGTTTTATTTAAAACAAAAACCTTTTTGTGCAGCTTTAAATTTGATGGACTACTGGTATTGGCCCTAATTAATGCTTGACTGTATGAAGTTTTCAACTCAGCATGCAATGCCTTAAAAAAGCTTTTTCTTTTTTTATTGTTTGCCACATGCATGTTTGAAACAAAGTAGTGGCAATAAAGGGTCTTTATGTTCTTTATTATTATCATCATCATCATCATCATATGTTCAGCATATACTATGTGGTTTTGCAATATAGGTATGCCTCCTTTCACAGCTTCCCCCCCCCCGGCAATTTTCCTACGTCATATGAATTCTTTATTGCTAGTGGCTGGTCAAAGTACCTAGGAGGTCCCAGTACCATGCCATCTAGTGCAGATTGGTCCCTGTATTAAAAAATTGGGTAATAAGTCCTTGTAAATTAAAGCAAAAAGATAAAATCAGTAACTCAAGTAATGTTTGTTGTGAAAAAGCTGGCGTGGCATTTAACTTATGTTAAAATGATGATACGTACGATTAATCCTAACATGGCATTTCCATATGGTTAAATTGTTTATGTCATCATTCTAATAGAAGTTAAGTGCCACATCAGCTTTTTTCATGGCAAATGTTATCACAGTTACTAATTTTACCTTTTTGCTTTAATTTTAAAAGTGAATGGACTAAATTACTCAGTTTTTGAGTACAGGACTAATTTGCACTAGATGGTGTGGTATAGGGACCTCTAAGTACTTTTACTGCTAGTGGCTACAAAATTTCCATTGGATCATATAGATATGCGTGTATGTGTATATATTTGATAATATGCATTTGTAATATTAATTAAATATGCATTGCTTATGTTTCTGAGAAGGGGGAAAAGCTGGTTAAGATTGTTATTGACCTCTAGCATTATTATTTGCAGCAAATGATCCTGCCTCAGGTACAAGCCGCAGTCATAGTAATCATGTCCCAAGTGTTGTGATAGAAACTTTTAATGTGCCTGATCAAGGAGATGGAGTTCCTCCTGAAATCAGTCGGGTAAGTCTGGAACTGGATGTGAAATGGAGAACATTTCTGCAGGGAAATATATATTTTTACGATGATTAGTTAATTTTTAATTTGCTTCTTTCCTGCTGAGCAGATTGTCTCTGCTGTTCTTGGCTCTTTCGGATTTGCAAATATGGCAAGTGGCAATACTGGGAGTGATGCCAGGGTGAGACTTAATTTTTCAATTTTCATAAAGCAATGACAGTTATTGTGGTGGATGCACTTTTGTCAGTATAATGAAATTATCAACATAAGCTTTCTGTGCTTTGGCACACAACAAATAACTTGAAAAAGAGATCAATGAGGTTTAAACATCCAAAATTCTAATTCTTAGAGGCCCATTTTTAGGCCATGGCTTAACAGGACAGACTTTTTCTCTTAGAGATCCTGGAAAATTTTGGGTTTTGTTTGTCTAAAATCTAAAGGTTTTTATGGGCTTTAATATCTGTATTCACCTTTATGTGTGCTTCAATTCATATGATCTTGCTTCTTGGGTGTTGATGGATACCAAAGGAAGATGGTTCACAAAGACTTGAAAGAACATCTGGTGGTAGTGCCGTTCCAGATACATCCCAGGCTCAAACTGAACAAGCCAGCATGACAAGTCAATCTGATAGAGCACATAGTGCTTTTGGACTTCCAGCAGAGGTTTCCTTGGGACCTGTGCAGCCTCCTGTGAGTTTGGAGTTCCTTACTTGCTAATTTGTCTGTCCCATTATATGTGCCAAGTGGATTTGTTCATGAAATAAATCTTGTGGCATACCCATTTTGGGCCTAAGTTATTATATTCTTAATTTTCTTCATGTTTGTAGGTAATTCCTGATTCTTTGGCTACTTTGTCACAATATCTTAGTCATATATGGCATGAATTTGATGCCCTTGGTTAGTTTTCCTTTGCCAAAAAATTTCGTTATAGCATCTCTATCAGTTACTGGAAAGGATACTGGTTCATTGATGATTTGCAACTCATCTGAGTGCCAGGTAGAGCTTGGGGAAATGATTCTCAGACAGCTTCGATGAGTAGGACTGGAGATAGAGATTCTAATTCCTCATCAAATTCAGGAACTGTACGTGAAGGTCTTCCAACACCTGCATCTTTGGCGGAAGTGTTACAGTCTACCAGGCAAATGCTCAGTGAACAAGCTGGAGAATGTATACAAGTGCGTCCTTGCCTTTTTAGTTTCTTTCTAATAGTTTACCCATATATGTAACAACTTTCCTCGTTGATCAAGATGAGAATAATTGGCCTGCAGGGGAAAAAGCGGAGAGGGGGGGTTGTTTTATGGTGGCTTTGTAGTTTTTTTTTTCCCTCTCTCTCTCTCTCTCTCTCTCTCTTTTGAGTTCTCAATAATTCATTTTATTATGCCAATGGACAGCAACTTGCAAGGCAACTGGAGGATCAAGGAAATGTGACTGACCCCTCAGCAAGGATGATTGCACAGTCCAATGCATGGAGAACTGGAGTTCTACTACATAACCTTGGCTCACTTTTTCTTGAGCTTGGTCGTACAACCATGACATTACGCTTAGGTCAAACACCAGTAAGATAATTTCATTCTACATCCACTATATTTTAACTCTTTTTGACATCTTTTGTGCTCTATGTTGCTATAACTTTGTTGTTGTTGGTTTTTTTTTTTTTTTTTGGTGGCAGTCTGAAGCTGTTGTTAATGCTGGACCTGCAGTTTTCATATCCCCTTCTGGGCCAAACCCCCTCATGGTTCAGGCAATGCTCTAACAGTTTATCCAAACCTTCTTATTTGATCAATGAGTTTTAATCTTGCTGATATATCTTTATTTGTTTAGGCTCTTCCTTTTCAACCAGGAACTAGCTTTGGTGCCACCTCCGTGGGAACTGTGCAGGCTGGATCTGGATTGGTTAATGGACTTGGGACAGGTTTTCTTCCTAGGCGTATTGATATACAAATACGAAGAGGTATGGAAAATCTTGGCATTTTCTGTAGCTTGATATGTATTGTGTATCGGACCAAAGACTGATGGTGTATTTACCATAAGGTTCATCAATGGCAACGCCCAATATTACTAGAGAGGAACATCCTCCAAACCAATCAGGTCAAAGAAACCCATCAATGGGTGCTGACAGTGAGAATCGTACACCTTCACGGGTCTCAGATACTCCATCTTTTGCTGGGGAATCAGGAGTGCGGGTAGTTCCTATTAGGACCATGGTTGCTGCCGTTCCTGCTCCCTTGGGTCGCCTACCTTCAGATTCTTCTAGCAATTCCATGGGATTATACTACCCACTGCTCGGAAGATTCCAGCACATCGCTCCTGGACATTTGAGTGGTGAACAGGTATCTCAGGCATCTGTTGAGCATCCGTCCCCTGTTGCTCAACCTGAGCAGCGCCCCATTCCTGAATCTGGAGTGCAACATCAAAGTTCGGAAGAGTCTGCAAGGGATGGTAATATGATAAATCCAGTGCTTTACTATGCTAATTAGGTTGGATGTCCTCATATGAATAAAAGCTTGCTATTATGAACTTTTTCTTTTTTTTTTTTTTTGGTGGCAATACATAGAACAACTTTTTTATTGGTATTGATGCTATTGGAAATTGCTGTTCAATGCCACTCTTACCTTGCTGGGAGCCTGCTGCCATCCCCATGTGGAAAATGGGCTTCCCTTTTTCATAGTGCTGTTGTTTCCTCAGTGATGTCTGCAGGTGTTTTGTCATTCCGTTTTTTTTTTTTTTTTTTTTCTTTTCTCACATTTCATAGTTTTTAAATTTCTTAATTTAGAAAAAGTCTTCATGTGCTTCCCAAATTTCCCTACAAGGCTTGCATAAAGCTGTTTTGAAAATATGTACCTTCTAGTTGCCTTTTATGTCAGTACAACTCTCTCTCTCTCTTTTTAAATTATTATTTTTATTGTTATGTTTTAAGGATGTTGCTGAGTAGCTTGAATGCTACTAATATTAGCATGCACATTTCCATGCCGCTCCACATCTTTTGTTGTCAGTTTCTGCAGTTTGGAAGATTCCTTGTCAATTGACCATAAAGGTTATTTAAGCCAAAAGCAAAAGTGAAAATGAAAAGATGAAGTTTAGTAAGAGGTGTACCTTTTGCAGAACTGACCATCAAACTGCTTCTTGTTGCAGGTTCATTAGCAAATGCTAATTCAAGACAACAGGAGCGATCCAATACACGCAGTGTCAATATCAGCATTCTAGCAGCTGGCAGGACTCAAAACAACCAAGAATCCGAGAGACAAATTCCTGGTAGTATTCTTCAGTTTCTAAGGACAATTTTCCCTGCTGGTGAAATCCAGGTAGAGGAAGCTGGTATACAAGGAACAGCTACAGAGTCTGTCCAAGAGCAAGCGGGAACACCAAATGGTGATCCAGCAGCTGAGCCAAATGTTACTGATCAAGGGGTGTTTTTATCAAATTTGCTTCATCAGATAATGCCATACATATCTCAGCATGCAGGTTCTCAACCAAGCACTGCCCCTACAGAAGAAGCAAATACTTCCACCCAGGTAATCATGCTTCTTGTCCTTGGTTATTTTTTGTAGCGGTTGGATATGCAGCAGGTCTAAACCATGGATTGCTTGTTTGATTGAGGCGTTGCTAATTCTTTCCATGATCAAATATGGATGAAGAGTTAATGAAAGTATAGCAATTGGGATAAAATATAATGTTAAAAGTCAACAATAAAGATGGTAAATACTGCTGTATTTGCAGGCTGACAACTCTAGTACTGGGAATTCACGTAGACCAAGTGACTCTGAACCGAACCCACCAAACTCAAAACGTCAGAAGGTACTTGTTCTAAGTAGTTATATTATCTAATCTATCTTCTTTTTCGTTCTATCATATTCCCCGTTAACTCTTTCCCATATCTCATTAAGAAATTATTTGACAAAACCTTTTAGATTAGTCCATCTAGTAATTTAATTAACAATGTTCTGTTGATTATTTCTGTAGTGCATCGCTTTCAAATGATCTCTACCCTCTTTTTCGTTGACAATAGATGGAGGTTTGGGGCCATGAATTTATGTACACTATTGCATATGAGTACATAAGAAGCTTGGTTAAGTTGGGTTAGTTGTGCAAGAATGATTAGACGGATGATATGACATGCATGCATGCATTGCTTCCGTGGCACAAAAGACATTCATAAATAACTTACCAACAGCAAGGTTGTGAGTTTGAGTTTGACAAATTTGTATTGCTTCTATGTGAGATATAATAGTGAGTCTTGAAACACGTTTTATTGCAATACCGGATGTTTACTATTTCTCGATTACATTCCCAAGGAAATGGCTTTTTTGTTGCAGACGGAGTAAAAATATCAAGAGATGAGGGGTTTAACGAGGCTTTCCCTTGGTTATGAAATTCGCGATTGCTGATTTGAGCGCTTTGTGGCATGCACAGCGGCATGACATGTTAAATGTGGTATATCATGATCTTTCTTTTTACTTGCAAATGAGATGAGACATTCCATAATTGATTTCATATTATAGGGAATATGTAGGCACAGGTTTTTTTTTGGGGGGGGGTTTGAATTGTATAACATTGTTGTAATATGGCTTTTATATGGTATTGAACTCGAATTTACCTTCTTTTAACACCATGTATCATCTGGCTTTCACTTTGAGCATCAATGGCTTTCGTCTTTCGATTCCCTACAATATTTTGGTACATTCAAAACCAGATTGCATCTATCTTTATTTCAGTTTAATCTCTAAAGGCAGACTTGGGAAAAGGGTTTCTATTAGAGCATTGGTAAAATATGTTACAGGGAGGTGTTGCATCTCTTAAGCCTGGTATGCAATTCAACCGTGAAGCAAGCAAACCTTTTATTCTCTTGCTTTTTCTTGGCATCTGCGATTTTGAAACCCGAACCGACTGATTGGATCTGTCCGTTAACTCCATCGGTTTAAAAAGTAAAATAATAATTTAATATATATTTTTATTCTTTTTTAAGTAATCAGATTTGAATTTTTAATCATTTAATTTTATATTAAAAATGGTATCATTAATTTAAATACATATTTTTTATTAATTATTTAATATATTTAATATTTATTAAATATTTAAAATCTAAGAAGGTTGATTCTAACTAATGAAATCGATAATTGAAGGTGGTTTGGCTTTAGGTCTGGTTCTTCTAACCTTAGCGTTTTATGGCTTGGCTTAGGCTCTGATTAAAATGCTGTTAAAAGTTCTATATTCTAATGTCAAATCATTAAACCAACTATTTTTGGGTTCTTTATTTAAGCATAGCAATAAACTAAATGATATTATTTATATATTTTTATTTAAGACCTGAAATGATTCAAAAGTTTAGATATAGTCTAATGCATTCAAATCTAATGTAAAACCTAAATACATTGCTAAAGTTTTAATATCCTTTTAAAATAAAATTCCAAATATGCCGAAAGAACAAAAAAAAAAATGTACCAAAAAAATAAAGTACAAAAATTCATTTAAGAAATGACTCTTAATGTTATTTGGTTCGTAAAACTACCATGCATCGTAGAATAATACTAAGACTCTTTTACATTCATCATTACGATTTTATTTTTTTTCTCTCATCCATGTTGGAAGCAAATCTAGTTTACATATTTATATTATATTTGTATTATCTTTTGTATTATAATTATGTTTAAAACATTATATATTTATATAAATTTTAATATATTCATAATTTGTATTTTATAAATCTTAACATATTTATATGTTTGTATTATGTAATATTATATTTTAATTATTTTTTATATTATATTTGAATAGTGTTAAGAAGGTATAATTAAAAGGATCAAAAAATTAAATTCAATCTAAAATGTTCAAAGCTCACTGAAATGAATAATGGATCTTCTAAACTATTTATTCTATTTTGTACTTAGTAATTAGTTTATGCTATCATCAAAATAAAAATTAGAATAAAATTAGAGAGTTGAACACATGATTTGCCTCCTGGTAAAATTCCAAACTTCTTACATATACATATATTAAAAAACTAGGAGGTAAAAGTTGACTAATGTTCAAAAATCAACTAGGATTTCAAATGCGATGGCAGTGGCACTATCGGAAAACGAAATCTCAGACTGGAAGTTTGACATTTTGCTTTGAACGGCCTTGGCAGGTCCATGGGGGGACAGACAGATCTGATGTCTTGTCCTAAAATCCCAGTTTTCTTCATCTCCAATCGAACTCTTTTATTTTCGCAAATATTTGTACATTTTTATTTGGTACTATCATCGAATGCTTGCCACAATTCGATACCAGACCATATATTCTTCATTCTTTTAAATCACATAGGCAGATTTTGTTGTTGAAAGAGTTTCAGATTTCGAAGATCAAAAGCATTTTTTTTTCCTTCTTTCTTTTAGAATGCAATCGAAAACTCTAAGCCTAGGATTCACCCTTTTCCCAACCCTAAAACCCCCACACAGAACACTATTCTTCCACCAAATCTTCATCTTAATTCTCACTTTCTTAGCGTACGCCTCTTTTCACGCTTCCCGGAAACCCCCGAGCATTGTAAAAAGCGTCCTAGGACCCACAGTTCAAACAAATTCAAGCTCAAGCGATACCGGATGGGCACCGTTCAACGGGCCGGAAGGAACCCACCGGCTAGGTGAACTTGATCTTGCATTTTTAACATCATATGCCATAGGGATGTATTTTGCAGGACATGTAGGCGATAGGGTTGATTTAAGGCTTTTTCTTGTGCTTGGAATGATGGGTAGTGGCCTTTTCACGATAATTTTCGGGTTTGGCTATTGGTTTGATGTTCATTTGTTGGGTTATTTCATTGGAGTTCAAGTTGTTTGTGGGGTTTTGCAGTCTATAGGATGGCCTTGTGTGGTTGCGGTTGTTGGGAATTGGTTTGGGAAAGAGAAGAGAGGGTTGATTATGGGGGTTTGGTCTTCGCATACATCTGTTGGGAACATTATTGGCTCTGTTTTGGCTGCTGGGGTTTTGGAATATGGTTGGGGTTGGTCTTTTTTGGTGCCTGGTGTCTTGGTTATTGTAGTTGGGGTTTTAGTTTTTTGTTTTTTAGCGGTCAGTCCTGATGATTTGGGGTTCGAGATGATGGCGTCTGGGAAGGAGATTGAGATGATTGTGGGGGGAGAAAGTGGGGGAAATTTAGAAAATGTGGAGTCAGAGGAAGCAGGGCTGCTTGAGAACGAGGATTCTGATTCTTTGTCTGCCATTGGATTCTTGGAGGCATGGAGGTTGCCAGGTGTGGCACCGTTTGCTTTCTGCCTCTTCTTCTCGAAGTTGGTGGCTTATACATTTTTGTATTGGTTGCCCTTCTACATAAGATACACAGGTACTTATTATCACTTGGTGGGGTTATTGTTACAAGATTAAATTGTTGTTTTGGGATATCCAACTGAAACTTCCATAGAAATGCATTCTCAATAATAAGGCCATCTAGTAGGGGGCAGTAATTTACAGTTGTCTACTAATTTTAAGTTAACCATTTCTGATTCTAGTAAACCAGTCCTAGTATTTATATGCTATGGAACCTGAGCATGTTTTAGATGTTTTAATTTGGTACTGCTCTTTGATTAGCTAAAACGGCGGATGTTTATTTATTATTGCGAATTCGTTTTGGAACTGTAGCTGTTGCAGGAGTGCATTTGTCCCATAAAACTGCTGGGATCCTCTCTACAATATTCGATATTGGAGGAGTCTTTGGTGGGGTGCTAGCAGGTTTCATTTCGGATATCATTGATGCTCGTGGAGTTACTTCAGTTGCTTTCTTATTACTATCAATTCCAGCACTCATTTTGTACCGGATTTATGGAAGTGTCTCTATGGTTACCAACATCGCATTGATGTTTCTCTCTGGCATGCTAGTGAATGGACCGTATTCACTAATTACAACCGCTGTTGCTGCTGATCTTGGTACGCAGGACTTGATTAAAGGAAACTCCCGTTCATTAGCTACGGTGACCGCAATCATAGATGGCACTGGCTCTGTCGGGGCAGCTCTCGGGCCCCTTTTGGCTGGGTATATATCCACTAGGGGTTGGAATAGTGTATTTCTTATGCTAATTGTTGCTATATTCCTTGCTAGTTTATTCTTGGTTCGTGTTGCAATAACTGAGATCCAAAGGATGGTAAATGAAGGGAAAGGGCTTTGGAGTACTGTGACTGCAAATTGATGCAGTCCCTCAGGGCTGCCAGCTGTTTAGAAGATCATCTCATTAGGATACAGCATGTGTTGTTAAAAGTTTCCTCTTCATTGTACCTTCATCTGTATTGTATTTCATTCTTTTATACACAGAAAGTCTTCACTTCTTAAATACACGTACAAGATTTTTTTTTTTTGGGTATCAGAATGAATTTCATTCATCATTTTACCTAGACTAGACAAAGTTTGTACTCCTAAAATTTCTTTTCAGCCCTGATCTTAAACCTTAGCTCTCACCCTTGTATAAAATAGGAACTGGTTTCCCAGCCCAGATTAGCTCTTGGCATATTGTCTTCGTAAAGAAGAAGATTAACAATGGAGGCATTCAACTCTAAGTTCTGTACAAAAAGAATTATGTTAAAAGTATTGTTTTGGAAGAAAGATGGTTTTCCTTGTCCGTCTGCTTGAGAAGATTACCAAGACAGGCATGCAATCAGATCAGAAGTTGATCCCATGTATCTTCAATCATGAAACTTAAAAGGATTTTTATTTGCAGTCGTGTCATATGTTGCTGTTGTAAATTTGTTTTATATAAATTTTGATATCCTGTATTAATTTTCATAAATTGTCATGTTTTAATTATATATATGTTGTATAATTGTGTCATATCCAAAAAGATCCTATCCTTTGCATTTTACTTGCATCCCACATTATTCCCTACAGATTACAGGAAGATCCGTTCAGGAGCCCATATTTAGCTTAAACAGGTGAGACTAGCAGCTTATCTGGTTAAGAGGCTACCTTGAATGTCAGAGCATAACCCAAAACATGGAAATTAAACTGTCAAATGTTCAATGTCAGCACAATCAAGAGGACGACGATTCTATGCAAGAACTTGTGTGTGTGAGTATTTATATGCCAAAAAAAAAAAAATTTACTACAATAACAGACTTATTTCTGTTTATGATCAACTGTGCCCAACAGAAATCAATTATGGTCATCAAATTATCCTAAGCTTCTTTAGAAGCCAATAAGAATGATCAGGAAAGAAAGCCTAAATTCTACCAAATTATGAACCTTAAGTCCACAATTTGATTCTGTCGAGTTTTCTTTTGTTCTCTTGATGAATGTAGCTATATATATATATATCCTAGCTGAAGAGCCAAGTATTAATCATTAACTAGGTCCCTCCTTTCTATACCATGTATTATTGAGTGCTAAACAAATATACATAGTGTTCTATACGGCATTTTGGCTGGTGAAAATATCCCATATTCCATCACTACCGATGATCAAAAACTCATCTTCCTTGGTCAATGTTATTGTTTTGAGTTCTGGTTCGGCACTTAAGGGGCCAATTCTCTCACCCATTTCCTTCATACCTTCAAGGTGCCAATCGCCAATTGCCCGGGTGACACCCAACTGACCATTCAGATAACCATCATTGATGAATCCGCCCAGAGATTCAATTCGTCTCCTCTATTCAATGCAACAGGGCCTATGATCCCTTGACATCTCTATAGCTGTTCCACGCCATGACAGTACTGCCCTAGAATCCCCAGCATTTACCACAAGACCTGTCAAAGATAAGATCATCCTTTCAGGCAAAGACAAAACCATAAAAGCGTATTCAAACATATATTAAAAAGCAAATTACAAAATGTCCAGATCATGCACGCTAAAAATCTCTAGGCCTGAATCACTTCTCCAAACTCACAGCACCTAATTGTGTAATGTCACCTTTCCCAATGTCGAAAAAGAAGCACAGTAAGACCAAGCCTGAAAAGTTTCAGAAGTGCTTACCTCCCAAATATCATTGCAGGAGAACAATAGTGCCAGAAAAGGGGGAAGACCCAGGTGAGCATGACTCTGCAAATGCAGCATCAGTCTCCATGAATGACCTGGTGACCGCTTTCTCAAGTTCTAAGAGAAAATCAACATTCTCAACAGTAACTCTAGGCAAATGACGGCGTACAAAATAAGATGCATCCTTTCCTCCGTGCCCATCAAAAACCTGCTCTTTTTATGTCAAAAAAGAGAACGCTTACGCATGCCTGTCAGCTCATTTTTCTCTTATACTTTATTTAATGTGATTCCAGATAATTAGTATTAGCTAAAAATATGAGTTTCTAATCTAACTCATCTGGATTACTGCAAGATGACTACCGCATAAAAGTTACATTTCCAGGCCAAGAGTGGAACAAGAATGTTTAATTTATCTCCATATTCTAAAATAAACCATGAATACAAAGGAATAATATAGTATCAGAGGCAGAGATATTAGAAAGTCCAAATTGTCAATATATGGGGAAAAAAGGATGGTTTACGAACTTACACCATAGAAGGAAGCAGCTTCTTCACTCACTCAATTACAACCAAAAGTCTTAGCCAAGTCTGGAACGCTATATGAGTATCCTCCATATAGGAATGGCCCCCAATGTCAAGACCACTCTCCTGATCTAAGAGTGGAGATAAATTTTGTCAACAGGTCATTTTCTCTGCAAGTGACAGCTGCATCCTTGGTAATACTTTCCATCTGAATGAAACACAAATAAGAACAAGACTATCAGAAACCATAAAAGAAACATGAAGAAGCATTGTCAAGGAAGAAAGGATTATAAATGAACTTAATCCTATCTGATTAATAGTTCTACAAAGAGGTAAAACCTCACCCAAAAAAAAAAAGCAATATAGAAATTGTAACTGCCTTGCGCACACTTCTAAAATTGATCGCACCTGCAAGCGACAGCACAGGTGAGTTAAGAAGAGATAAAGAAGCCTTGAGTTAGCATAAAGCCAGCCCACATGAGTGCCAAGACTTCACCCTTACTAGTGAACATCACGGAATATTTATTCAGTGTATCCACTTAAGAATTGCTATTCCATTCCATAAGGAATGGGAAATTTTTTTCCCTAAAATACCTAGAACAAGAAACAGCAGTGGATACTCATGAAATCCAGCAACGGCAACAGCAGTGGAAATGAAGAGCAAAAAACAAGAAACAAAACTGATACAAAAGAGAGAGAGAGAGAGAGAGAGAGAGAGAGAGAATTCTCTCTCCTTGGGTTTTAGGTTAGGATAGTTATACGAGGTTTCATAGCTTCAAAATTTGTGGAGAGACAGATCAAAAGAAGGAGAAAACTTACTACCTTGGAGCGGCAGAGGAAGAGTTTTTTGAAGTTCTTTTTTTTTTTCCGAAATTTAGGTTAGATCTACTTTTTTAGAAAAATGATCTAAGAAAAACTAATTGGATAATCAGAAAAAGAAGGTTGAAATCGGATTTTGGAA
>JBBYHO010000016.1:2215489-2227602 GCA_038382025.1 Adansonia gregorii | reverse complement strand
TAAAATAAAATCGTAAAATTAAACAAAAAAGAATAATACATTTACATTTTCGCTACTCCATAGAGGCACAATTTTCTTAGTACCCATGTGGATACAATCGTTGTATTTATCAGTTACGACCAACCTATGCCCCTCCCCCACCACGCAACTCAAATGTAGACTAATCGTCTCGTTTCATCTCATCTCATCAGTTTTTCTATTTTTATATCAGAAAACGAAAATCAAAGGCATTGTTAGTCAATTTTCATTTCTCAAAAGATATATATATATATATATATTTAGTAGTAGAGAAAATATACTAAAGATTCATCTTAGAGGGTGAGAAAAATGGGAAGGAAGATGGACCCATTTTCTAAGCAATTAAGGAAAGCTACCCAATAGTCAAATATCATCAAGTTTGAAAATAAGTCCCACCAACATTTTCAATTTTTTTTTCTTTACTATGATATTCAAACTAAATAATATTAAAATTAATATTCTAGGAGTTGCATCAATTGATAATTATTTTTTGCCTCAATAGTATTGATATTAAATTTGAATCTTTACCGGTTAGTTTTTATGTACTTTAATATTAAATTTTCATATCCAAGCTAATATAAAAAATTTGATATAAATATAGTATATTGAATAAATATAAAAATATTATAATAAATAAAACATGACTTATTTAAAATAATTAACAAATTAACGCAACATATAATATAGAAATCAAATTTACCTCCAATTTGTCGAGAACCAAGAAAAAACTTAAATTGAAATTCACTTTTAAAATTCATATCACGGTACCTTTATTATATACTTGTGTAGGTTCTTTTCAGATTTAAAGTACATATGCACTACAAAAGAAAAGTCTCAATTAATTTACGAAGAAGCATGCTACAGCGGAGGCCGATGATGATGATGTTGGGAAGTGGATTCTTCTGTAGGATTGACATATAATAAAAGGCTGTAAATGGGAATATCAACCGACCTCCATCTAGTGTCTTAGCCTAAGTTTGTTAACTCACAACAGAAAAGACATCATAAACGTGTGGGGTTTTTCATATCTTTCGAATGATTTTAGCAATTTTTTAGGAACACTTTTATGTCCCACAAATTAGATTTCAACGACAACTGGTCGAGTCGTTGGTTGTTTTGCAAACATCTTTTAGGGATCCTAAGTAGATAAGAATAAGATGATGTGTACATAAATTTGTAGCTTATATAGCGATTTGAAGCGCTTGAAAATGAACCAAAAAAGAATTATTAAGATATAAATTTAGATTTATTAAAAGTTAAATCAAAAATATTTATAATTTAATATTTAAGTTGCCGTTAAGGAAATTGATATTGAAATTATAAAAGGTTATAATACCATAAAAGATATCGTAACGGATAAAAGTTTATATTTTCAAACTATAATTTTTTTTTATAAAATATAAAAAAGATAAAGATAAAAAAATTTATATAGATGGCAAACTATTATAAAAGTAAACCTACAGGAAGGAAAGTTCGATTTTAATAAATGATTGTACAACCTCTAGATTTATAATTCAATCCACTGCCAAAAAGCTTTTTTTTTTTTTAATAAATATCGGATAAATAGGTTGCTAAATTCTTTAGATCATCAGGACAAAAAACATATCATGCATTTAAGATTAATGCTAATAAATAACTGGAGTAGAATTTGAATCCAAAGATATCTACCTTATAAGAATTGTTTGGTCTTTAAAATCTCAAGCAATTTTATAACATATATTAAAGACAAATTAGATAAAAAGTATAGTAAATAAAAGGAAAAGAAAAAATAAAAACTTTTCAGCAATGAAGTCAGGCAACCTAATCTTATTCAAAATGCAATTTGCACATAGTTATTATCATATATTATTTATTTGTTGATTTACTTGTTATGTATTACTTTTTATTTTCTTAATCGGAAGATCAAACAAACACGATTTCACCACGGAAAACATGCTTTTATGTTCCAATTTCTCCCTACAACCATTTTTTTTTTTTTTACACTTGTTTTTGTCTTTGTTGCAGCACTACTACTTTGACCTTGCCCACGATTTCATTTATTTATATTTATACTATTATAAAATTAATTATTAACTTAATGTTATATGTTGATCGGATACTAATTTAGTTATTAAAATTACTTTAAGACATTTAAAAAAAATCTTAGAGATAATATAAACTTAGAGATAATTATATTCTTTTATTTTAATTTAAAAACTACTCACTATTTCTTTTAAAACATAATCTTTACTTATTTTTTCTCAATCACTCACTACGTGAGTGTGCAATGATCTAATATTATTTCATATAATTATTTTAAATTCTGTTTTTGATAAATTAATTATTATTATTTTTTAATTTTAGAAATAAGCTTATGAATAATCACATGTCCTTTTTTAAAATTATTTTTATTTTTAATATACATTAAAACATGTATCATCTTTTTCGTTGATGCGAATAAAAAATTTTTTCACTATTAATATATTAAAAATGAACTCGTAATTAATCTAAAAGTATTTTGATCAAAAATGAAATCCTAACTATTAAGTGTTTAACAAATTATAAATAATACCAAAAAGATTTTCAACTGACAACCGTCCACCCATATAAATAGATATAACGGTTTTATAAAACCATTAAAAAGTTGGTATTGTTCTTGCATTCCCCCACATCTCCTCTGGTAATGCTATTGGCTAAAGTATTTGTTTATTTGTGAGATATGATATAAATTTATTAATTTTATTTTATGAGTTGTCTACATTTATTATTAATTTTTTTAATTATTATATAGTTTTATTATTATATTTGTAATTTTGAAGTACGTTTACCATTATACTTCGAGTTTTAGAACAATTAAAAAGAAATTAGACCTGCTTTAGATGTTTCTTTTAAGAAATAAAAATATTATTTAATTTTTGGTAATTTATTTTTTATTAAGTTTTAGGATATAGATAATTATATATTTTATAATGTTTAAATTACATATATACATGTATAAAAGTATAAATATAAAAAATCTTTTGAATAGACTAAAATAATAATCAGTATTAATTATATTCTTAAACTATCATTATAAAATTTTTTATTATTAATCAAAATTTTCTAATTTATAAATAAAAATTTTAATTTCATTAAAAGCCTTTCATTAAATATTTATTTATTATAAAGATAAAGAGTAAAATTCTATATTAAATTACTTTGTTTTCAAAGTTTTAGTTTTTCATTAACTTTAAAATGTCAATGAATTTATTTGTCAGAAATAAAAAAGTAAAAATTTATACTTTTTTATTTTCATAAATTTTGATTTTATAATAAAATTAAAAATAATAAAATTTAAAATTTAAACATTAAACTTTACATATTAATATATTTATTGAAATATATAATTATATTTTTAAAAATAAATAATATAGTAAATATTTACGTATAATATATATGATAATAATTACTAGTATGATATATAGATCTGATTATTTTTCAACAAAATTTATTCCGATGAAAGATTATGGGCAAAAAAAAAATTAAGAAAGAGAAATTAAATAAAAAAAAAAACAAAAAACAAAATGAAAGAAGAAAGTATTTGGATAGAGAGCCCACTAAAGTCCACCAAAGGGAAATTCCCTTTTTCATGGATTTAGGTAACTAGCCTTTTTAAATCCCTTTTTTAACAAATTAATATATTATTTATAAAATTAATATTATATTAAACTTAATAATTACCAATTTTATTTATTATTTTCATTATATTAAAAAATATTATTAATTGTATATCTATATTATTAATTAAATTTTTAAATAAATTTAATGACAAAAAACTTAAATAAAATTATTAAAATAAATATAAAAATTAAAATCTTTTTATCATTTAATTTAAAATAACAATTAAATATCTATTTTCTACTTAAAAAACTATTTACGTTTTATTGAATAAAAAAAACTATTTAATTTTATTATTTGTTGCACTTAAAACATTAGTTCGCAAAGTTAAATCAAAATCAAATCATAAAATAAAATAAATGAATGCGAACTCTTTTGGTTTTGACTGAAATTTTGCATGAAACCATCCACGTGCCGTCGTCACCCCGGAGCTTTTCTCAAATTTTTTGTCTCTTTCTTTAATTCCTTACGAATTAAGAAAAAAGAAAAAAAAATAGAAGTCAGTGGCCATTTTCAATCCCCCATCAGTTTTCTCGGGAAAATTGTAACTCCCGGCACCACCCAGGAAGAAATAAAAAAAGAAATCCAATTCTATTTTCAAACCAAAAGACCAAATTCCCAGAGAGAAGGAGAAAGGAAGCAGGGATACAAAAAGAGAGTTTGAAAGGAAAAAACAAAAAAAAAAGGAAAACCCAAAGCTGGCCTAGCACCGCCACCGACCCACTATGGCAGTATCTATGTTCCCTCTACTTCCATCTTAACTCTCTGGCTCTCTCTCTAACCGCTACAATCTGTACTTAGTAAACCGTCTTTGTTTTCTGAATCGTTTTTAGCTCTGTTTTTGTTGCCTATAGAAAAAGAAGTTTTATTGATGTTTCTTGGAGATAGTATGTGAAAATTTTAGTATATTTTAAGGAAATAAATAATCCTTGCTTTTTTCTCCGCTAAACTTGATTTAGACTGCATATCCAGAGCCCTGTATTATTGATTATGGCATTTGATCAAAACCCAATACCAAAAGATCTAAGACCATTGAATGTAGCTATAAGTGTAACTGAAGAGCCCCAAATAGCTGATGCGGTGGCAGCTACTAGTACTGCCCGTGGTAGAAACATTGAAGGGTTTTTTCCCAACCCGTCACGGGAGCCTGGGAGTCATGGTTCCGTGCCTGTTCTTTATCCAGCAACGGTGACTGATGCCGGTTTTGTAAGTTTAGGATACGGGAATGCAGTGCCGTTGGCACCGATTGTCTCTGCATGGAGGTCTCACATACCGATGCTTGCGCCGCTAGGCCATCTAAGTATGAACCCGGTTGGTGGGTTTGGTTATAATCCCAACTTGACCAATATGGTAGTTGGAAATGCCGTGGACCAGGTTAGTAACGATGTGGTAGCTGGGCATGGTTACAGTCCTAGTTTGGGCAATAGGAAAAGTGGGAATGGGAGTGATCAGTTGAGTAAGGATATGGTGCCAATACGTTTTGGTCATACTTCCAATATGGGAAACAGGGGTATTGGAAATGGGAGTGATCACTCGAGTAATGAATTAATCGGCGAGCTTGGTTATAAATCAAATTTAGGACTTGGAAGTAATGGCAATGGTTCCGATTGGGTGAGTGATGAGGGTGGGGATGATTCGGCGTCAGGGAAAAAGGTTAAGTTTTTGTGTAGTTTTGGGGGGAAGATATTGCCTAGACCTAGCGATGGGATGTTGAGATATGTAGGGGGGAAGACAAGGATTATTAGTCTTCGGAGAGATGTGAGCTTTAATGAGTTTCTGCAAAAAATGGTGGATGCTTATGGGCAATCTCTGGTTGTTAAGTACCAGCTTCCTGATGAGGACCTTGATCCATTGGTGTCCATTTCATGCTCGGATGATCTTGATAATATGATGGATGAATATGAGAAAGTGGCTGAAAGGTCTTCAGATGGATCAGCTAAATTAAGGGTATTTTTGTTTTCAGCTTCTGAACTTGAGCCTCATGGTATCGTCCAATTCGGGGATTTGCATGACAATGGGCAGAAATATGTTGAAGCAGTGAATGAAACTGTGGATGGAGCTGCTAGTAGAATCACGCGGAAGGAGAGCGTAGCAAGTGTGGCTTCAATGCGGAAGGAGAGCATAGCAAGTGTGGCTTCAATTAAGAATTCTGATATTAGTGGGACTGAGGCTGTTGATAGCGCAGGTGTCGGTCAAGGGGATGTCAATGGGGATCCATTAACGAATATGTTGTCACCTGGAGGGAATTCAGCTACTTCTCCTGACACTGCTCTGAAAATTATGGCTGTGGATCCTAATCCTGCTGTTTATGCAGATGGTTCTCCTGTTCATTTAGGACTTCCAGTGGTTAAGTCTGTTCCTCCTCAAATGTTGCCTTCTCAACCTGAGGTTGAGTCAGAGAGGACGGTGCCTCTTACTTCGACGCAGCAGCACTTGGGATATAATTTGCAGCAGCACTATGCATCTACGTATCTTGATCATTGCCATGAAGTTGTGAACCGAACTGATTATGTGCATCTTGCGCCTGAAATGGGGTTCTTGAATCCTATGTTGGTGGAAAATACTGGTTCTGTGTTCAGCCAACAGCAGCTTCATGGTAAGGCTACGCCTCATCAGTTCATTCCTGCTATTCAGATGACTATGACTCCCTCCAGTTCCAATGTTGGTATTAGACCAATAGTGGTTCAGCCACTGTTGCAACACCAAAAAACTCCATTGGAGCATTATCCTGATGAAAACACATTTGGAAAAAGTGTAGTTCAGCTTCCCGTTGATCAGAGCCACAATGTTTATCAAGCCTGCATTCCACCAGCAATGGTTGGCGGGGGATATGTGTGGCATCATATTCCACAAACTGAGCATGTTGTCTTCTCAGATGGATCATTGCGTCAGCACCAACTAACTATTGCTGAGAAGATCCCAAGGATAGAGGACTGCTTTACGTGTCAGAAGGCATTGCCTCATGTACATTCTGATCCTTTGGTACAGGATGAAAGAGATTGTGGTGAAACACCCTTAGTAAATACAGATTCTATTTATCATAGTCTGCAACCAGAAGATGCTATGAGAATTTCATCAGTAAACACAGTTGCAGTGAGTGGACCGTTAGGGGATGGCATTGCTGAACAGCAAGCTGGGATTCAACAGCTTAGTCACATTGATCATCAAGTTGGAGGACTACAGTCAGATGCAGTTGGATCCTCTCGAGATCCTGATGCACAAAATGAACATGAAATATATATTTCCCCAAGAGCAGATAATTCTGATCATCTTAGGATTCAAGCAAGCCAGGGTTTGATGGGTTTGGCAGGTGAGTTGCTGTCACCGTATGTTTTGCCAATTCAATTCCAGTTTAAACCGGGGGTTCCACATGCTGGGGCAATTGGCATTCAAGCTTCAGAACAGCCAGTGCATGAAGCCTCAAGAGAATATCATTGCAGGATTCCTGCTGTCCCTGAAGAAGATATCATAGACCCTAACCATCTGATCCAAATGGATGGGTTGATGGAGACTCTTAAGATAAGCAATGAGCAGAGTAATTTATCTGTTGATAGAACCAGAAAGGAAGATATCTTGGATGAGAAATCTCCACAAACAACTGTGAAAGCGGTGCTTTTCGATAATTTCTTTAGCAAACAAATACACTCCAATGAGGTGGTTATTTTGGGTAATGTAGTAACGCATGCACATCCAACAGTTGAAGCCCAAAACTTTGAGTCTGTTGAAGATCGATATGGGAACGCTCCTCCATTTTCTGGTGTTGAGTCAACACAGACATTGGATAATATTTCATGGATGCTGCAGAAGATTCTACAAAGTAACACTGAAGCTGCTCCTTTGAATGCTAACAGCCAAGCTTCCTTTTCACCATCCAATAGAGGTGGAGATGTTTTGAATTCCTCCAACTCACTTTTCAGCCATCAAGATCCTTGGAATTTACGGAAAGATACTTACTTTCCTTCTCCTAGACCCAGCAAATTACAAACAATGAGAGAAGGATTAGCTACCAGAGACCCTTGTGGAGAGAACCAGGCAGTAATTAGTGGGGAATCTAATATCCAAATGGAAGATGAAGTTTATCAGCCGTTAAGCCATTTAAGCAAGAATTTCAGTTCAGACCACACGCAGTGTATGAAAGGTGAGATATTTGATATTAGCTTGCGATATAATGTTGGCATTTATCACTTTATGTGTGGAGTAAATGTTTATTGTTGTTTCCTTCACCGCCAAAGGCTCAGCTGAGAAACTCATCAAGGAAAAACAAGAAGCTGTTGCTGAGGGAGTAGCTGTTTCTTTTTGCCTGTCATCTACTTGTTGCAGTCCTGACACACCAGCAAAGATCAATGCATCTGGTTATGGAGGCAATCAAGATACAGATGTTTCAATTAGCGACATTAAAATGCAACATAAAGTTAAATTTGAGGTGTGCAATCGAAGATCTCTTCATTCTCTATTTGTATGCTCATTGTCCCACCCCACTTTCCCCATTGCCTTATTTTATTTGTGACTGGCTTCTTCAGATGTATTTAGAGCTTTCTTTCATACTTCTTTTTTATAACTTAGGAAATCAAGACCAAACAGCCAGACAGAACAAATTTTGGTTTTCAAGTTTCAGATGGCGTTGGTCACTTGCAGGTTGAAGCACTGTTTTTATTTGATATTTGTGCATTTACTGTTAACTTCTGTTGCCCTTTAATTTATCTGTATGTTCATTTGGCAGATTATAAAAAACAGTGACCTTGAAGAGCTTCAGGAGCTCGGTTCTGGCACCTTTGGTACTGTTTATCATGGGAAGTGGCGGGGTACTGATGTTGCAATTAAACGAATCAGTGATAGATGTTTTGCCGGAAAACCTTCTGAACAAGAACGCATGGTTTGGCTCTTTCTTTTCTCTTTGCAAGCTCCTAATTTCCCCATATTAGCTCCATTTTTGTAATTTCACATACTAACAACTTGTACTGTGTAAATGCATATGATCAGATTGATGATTTCTGGAATGAGGCAATTAAGCTTGCTGACTTGCATCATCCCAATGTTGTGGCTTTCTATGGTGTCGTGCTTGATGGTCCTGGTGGCTCTGTGGCAACAGTGACAGAATATATGGTTAATGGTTCTTTAAGAAATGCTTTACAGAAGACCGAGAGGTTAGTTTTGTTTGATATACTATCTAACCTTTCCTATAATTGTGTCTCAGTTGTAAATTTATCTGGTTATAAATAACTATCAGACGACTTGTTGCCAGGAAGCTTGATGAGCACAAGCGACTTTTGATTGCCATGGATGTGGCCTTTGGAATGGAGTATTTGCATGGAAAGAATATAGTGCACTTTGATTTGAAGAGTGACAATTTACTTGTCAATCTTCGAGATCCTCGCCGCCCAATATGCAAGGTTGGTGCTTGGGCTTGAGTTCTATTTGCAATTCCATTCTGGTGCAAAGTTCTATGGTGGAAATCTTAGCCTTTTAATTGTGCAGAAAGTGCTTACATGCATTCCACTGAATCTTGAGTTGAGGACCTCCATTATCTCAATATAAAATTATGATTTCTGGTTTGTTGTCATAGACCGTTTCTCTTAAATTGGTACCTGATGGTTCACCTGCTTTTGCTTATTAGTTTTAATGGTTATTTCAATTTCATTCGGAACTCATTCAATTGGTTCAGATCTCACGCCTAGTTTTTGCTACCAGGTTGGTGATTTGGGCCTATCTAAGGTGAAATGTCAAACTCTGATCTCTGGTGGTGTGTGCGGAACCCTTCCGTGGATGGCACCAGAACTTCTGAATGGCAGCAGCAGTCTTGTCTCAGAGAAGGTTTTTGATTAGCTACTCTCATTTCTGTCCTATATAATCACGAGAACATTTTTTTTTCTATGTAGAGTTAAATCATGAGATTTTTGTTTCGATATTCCCTCTAATTTAGGTTGATGTGTTCTCGTTTGGTATTGTGATGTGGGAGCTTCTCACTGGAGAAGAACCATATGCAGACCTACACTATGGAGCTATCATTGGTAATTACCTTATAAAAATCATGAGTTCAGTTCTTTGTGCTCTGATAGATCAAAATTTGTCTCAAATGATCATTTGCCTGTAATTCGTTCAGGTGGTATTGTGAGTAATACACTAAGGCCACCAGTTCCGGAATCATGTGAGCCGGAATGGAGATCACTGATGGAGAGATGCTGGTCATCAGGACCATCAGAGAGACCAAACTTCACCGAGATCGTAAACGAGTTACGCTCAATGGCTGCAAAAATTTCACCTAAAGGGCAAAACCCACAACAGAGCACAAAATCCTCAGTCTCAAAATGATTTTGAACAATCCGCTCATCTCCTAAAATGTCGGAAATGTGCTTGCACATGAAATGCATGTTTACAGGGAACCAACTTTTTTCTTCTTTATTATTTCCCCACTGTTATATATATATAGATTTCATACTAGCTTGATTGGGTTGCCATTTCAGTTCCATCTAAGTGAAATTTTTTTTTTATTTGTAATTACGGTGCAATCTAAATGTTCTCAAGTAATGGTAAATGTTCAGCAGGGGTTATGGTTTTGAACTAAGCAATGGAAAAATGTTCAGCAGATTAGCATTTAGATTAGGACTTGAAGCTAGAACTGGCATAGCAAAATTGACTTGAGTTCTATAGTCCGTGCATCCGAAATCGAATCCGATCAATTTAAAAGGTCAAAAGGCAGGTAGGCAAGGCATGGAACCAATTCATATCATATAATAAACACGTTTATACCAACTCGACTAAATATATACATATATATTTTTTATTTCTCATTTTCTTCTGTTAATTCTGAGGCATTTTGATATCTCTTGTCTAAGAGGAGATTGGCCGCTCTAATCTAATGAGGCCCTGGCACTTTTGACCGTCGCAGTTTCTTGGTTGACATTTCCACACGATTTTTCCAGATTTCCAATAAGATTAAGAAACCGTGTTAGCACTGAGCCGCCAAACTGGGTCGGTCAAAATTCAGTCTTTGAGAACATAATTATCCAGTTAATTAAAAACTGTTACCAACCTTAGATGAATGACCAATAAAAATGACCCATTTAAGCATAACGCGCTTACTTGGATATTTCTTCAAACAGGTGACTCTTTTACATTGGGCCTTGACAATAATCTGTCCTACTCAAGGAATACTTTAGAAATAGTGTATTTATTCTCCACCATTCTTCTTGATATTTCCTTGCTTGTTTCTCTTCTCTTTCTCTTCAACTTCCTCTTAAAATCTTTTAGAAATTTTACATTTAAAAAGCCTCCTTAATCCCATTCGAAAACCATCAGCCTTGTTTTTTATTTTTTCTTCCTTGGTTTCATTTTCCATGGCAAATTCTGAAGAGAAACCAATCTTCATGCGCGAAAGTTCACCATATCGAGGCATAAAAGGAGAATTAGATGTTGATCATGAGCATGAAGATGAAGTTTGGGGTACAGGGTGTGATTGGTTTAGTCTCTTCTGCCTCAAGTGGCGGCGAAACGACGACATCGATGAATCTGATGCCTTCTTGCGCAACCAGAGAGGAGAAGATCGCACGGAGAAATGGTGGAAATGCAAGCTTAAGAAACTGAAACAAGTCTCGGAAAAACTAGCAGGGCCAAAGTGGAAGAACTTTATCAGGAAGATGAGTGGATATTGCAATAATAGGAAGGCTCAAAAGAACAGGTTTCAGTATGATCCTCATAGCTATGCTCTCAACTTCGATAATGGTGCTGATAACAAAGAAGGAGATGCTTTGCTCCAGGATTTCTCTTCCAGGTTTGGCGCTCCATTTGAAGATGAGAGACCACGAACCGGGTCAGGATTGTAATCATACCATTCTCAGTGATTGCGGATTCGACATAATCTTTCTTATCACCCTCTGTAAACTTATTGATACGGATTGAAATGTTTGCACATATTTTCCTCATATTCTCTTAGAATCCATGTTTAAATATAGTAATATTCTTCCATTTCTTGCAAAGCCTGGAACCTGATTAACGTAAATTTAGTTTCAAGTAATGGGTCTAACGTCAATTAATTAATTAATGTGTATGTGTGCGCATATATATATATATATATATGAAATGAAGTTTGAATAGAATCTATTTATATTTGACTCTTAAGCTATGCCTGTGTTTCATACATGGCAAACATGATTTCGGTTGATAATGACATCATAAACCCATGACTTAAAGCCATTCTTGTCCGCAGATTGAAAAGCATGAGCCAAAAAATTACACAACCATCTAACTATCACGCTATATTAATGCCTATGCAGAGGGCTTTTCTTCGAGTCTTATATGCTCTAAATTCAAGCATCTAGAATAACATCTTGGCACAGATATTATTACCGATCAGCAGATTGCCCATTTACTTGAACTGATTGGTGCTCACGTCAAGCCGTTAGGAAAACCGAAAAGCTTACTTGTTACTGAGGAAAGCTAACCATATGAACAAAATAAAGTAC
>JBBYHO010000016.1:2184281-2203848 GCA_038382025.1 Adansonia gregorii | reverse complement strand
TCATGATCATACATTAAGTGTCTACTTCTTAATCATATTCAAGTGGACTAAAGCACTTTGAATATTTAGAGTTTTTAACAGTTTTTTATTTCATCACCTTTATCACATTGCAAATATACTAGAACAATATGATCTGATTGATAAGAAATAAAATGAAGTTTCTTTAACAATTCTCTTTATATCCTATTATAGATGCCAAAAGTAAAACCCCATAATTCAAAATGTGCTGCATGCATGATTTCTCCAAAGTGTCAATTCTCATATCGCAAATAGAAATATTGGTATCTTTCAAAATCAAGAGAAAAATATTCAAAAGTGGTTTATTGCTTCAATTTTTTTTTATAAAAAAATCTTGATTTGAATCGAATAAATATTATTTTTGAAAGTAATTGCATGAATCATTTAAAGTAAATTTTAATTTTAATTTATTACTTCAATAAAATAAATTATATAATAATTTTATAACGATGAATATTTTATAATGAATGCAGTTTAATCACACTTACATCAATAAATAAAAAATATTTTCTATGCTTTTCCCTAGTTCCCTTCCCATTATTGTCCTTTCTTCCTCTTCCCCTTTTGGCTTTTTTGTGGCCTTTTTTCATTTTTCAATCAAAATCAAACATCATTTAAACTCTTAAGTTTCAATTTTTCTATTTAAATCGAAATCAATGCCAACAAATGATGACATAAAAAAAAGGCGTTAACTTCTATCCTTTAATACAAGGTAAGTACTTTATTACCAAGGCATTTAAAGGATTGGAATCCAATTCATTATTTTTATTAATTATTTTTAATATATTTATTATTATTTATATTTATAAATTTATTTATTAATTGTAAAAATTATATTTATAAAATATAATATATTAAAAAATAATAAAGAGAATTATGAATTTTTTTGGGTCAGGGTCATAATTTTTTTTTATTTTGGGGTGTGTTTGAATGAAATATTTTAAAATTTTAAAACATTTTAAAGTTCATCAATACAATATATTAATATTTATAATTATGTTATTTAGATGAATATTTTAAAAAAATTAAATATTGAAAATTGATAAAATAAAAGAAATTATATTAAAGATAAAATAAAATTACTGCAGTTTGGATGTCACTATCAAAAGTAAATAATTAGGAAGTCATGATGATATATATGTGTGTGATCATTTATATATATATATCAATTCAATGAGTAGATTAAAGTTCCAATATATATATTACTGTCTACTTAAATCATTTTCAAGTGACTTAGTGCACTTTGAATACATTAATACTATTTTTTCACTCTCTTTATCACATGATAAATACTATAGCAATATGATATGATTGATGAAAAATAAAATAAAATAAAATAAAATATTTTTAAGAATTCTCTTCGTATCCTATTATAGATGCCAAAGTTAAACCCCATTCACACAATAGGTTGCGTGCATGATTTCTTCAATATATCAATTCTCATTTCTCAATTAAAAATATTGGTGTCTTCAAAATCAAAAGAAAATCTGCAAAAGTAGTTTATTATTTATTTTTTTTACAAAAAATATTATCATCTATAAATATTTATATTCAAATTTTGTGCTCTTCCTTCCCACCACTATCCTTTTCTTTCTACCATTTTTGGGTTTTCAATCAAAATCAAAGATCAATTAAGCTTTGAATTTCATTTGTCTATTTAAATCGAAATAAAATATTAACAAATGATCACATCAAAAAAGGAATTAAGTTCTATCCTTTAAGCTAAAGGTAGATACCATATTACAAAATGCATTTAAAGGATTAGGATTTGGTCTATTATTTTTTATCCCTTACTTTTAAATACATCAATCGTAATTATTTTTATTTTTGAGACCTATTTATTAATTGTAAAAATTATATTTATGAATTGTGATTAATTATGTTTTAAAAAATAATTAATAGAAAAGTAATGTAAAAAGCTAATCCATATTTAAGCTCTTAAGTCATTTGTCCTTTTGTCTTTTAGCAATTACCAATTCGACAGATTGTCTTGCTTCTCATTCAATTTGATGAGAAGAAACTTCAAAGAAATAAAAATTAATAATTTAGTTACGTAATCATATATTTTATTTTATAATTCAACCAGTAAATTAAATCTTTTTTTTTAATTTTTTTACCAATGGAATATTATTACTTCTTGATGCAAGTTGAACAAAAGGAGCCAACCAGGCCCATAATTTTTTTGGTGGTAACAGGCTATGGGCTAAGCTAGATTAGCCCAATTCAAGCTTTCTTCTAAGTTATATTTAAAAATTTGAATTTTAAAAGGTGAAATTGAATATCACTAACAGTATAAGTCGTGTTATAAAATATATATAAATATAATATTTATTATTATTTTTTAAATTTATAAATTTGTCATATGCTTATTTAATAGTAAATTAAAAATTATTATAAATATTTATAAATTTGAAATATACCTTTTTTAAATATATAATCATATTGAAATATAAATAATTTTATACATAATATATAAATTTTATTTTTATAATTTATATAACAAATAAAATCTAAATCTAAAATTTTAAATTCATATTCCCGACCATAGCATTAAGAAAATTATTGAATTTAATTCATTATTTTGATTTTGTTAAAAAGAGTAATATATTAATGATGTATATGTTTTCACTCTTATGTATATATATCAAATTAATTAGTCTTATCATGATAACATTAATATTATATTGAAAATAATAGTTGATAATTTTATTCATTTTTTTAAGTATTGAAAAAATATTATTATTCAAAATAACTTTAAAAAATATCCTTAGAATATATATTAATAGTAAAATTTTAAGTGCTTTTTTGAATATTATTCTTATTTTATTATTGTTATTTCAAGCAATAATAATTAGAAACTGATAATAGTATAATAATCTAATAACGTAATTAAAAAAGGTCATAATAAATAATATTATATCAAAAATAAAAAAAAATCATGTGTTAGACTTAGACTAGCAACTAAACCTGTTCAAAGATTAGGCAACTCATCCAGCCCGACAGACCAAGCATGATTAAACTCAGGTCTCAGATTTTAATTTTAAACAAGCTCAATCCAAAACATTTTTTTAAATAAAATAATATATTTTTATATTTATATTTAATTATAAAATATATAAATATTAATATAAAAATAATTTTTCAATATTATAAAAAATAATTGTTGACTAAATGGGTCTGCTAGGTCAAATTTGCCTATAAAATTCAAAATTTTTTCAGACCGCTAATGAGCCTACGAAGCTAAACTAAAATTTTTAAGATCGGATCAGACCAAATTTAAATTTACGCTTAAAATTCAAAATCATATAAAATTAATTATACTTAATATAAAATAAAAAATAATATAAAATATACTTAATCTTAAAACCAAACTCAAAACATAAAACTAAATAAACTCAAATTTAAATTGCTCTAGACTCGAAAAATTTTTAATCCAAAATAATTCCTCCAAAGTCTCCCAATTGTCACATGTATGCATCTATGGCAGAAATCAAGTACGATTACGAATACGAGCCTTGTAAGTGAATAACACTGCCCAGATTCCATCAAGTCTGTCCACGTCATCCCCTGGACCCACCAATCGGATTGACCCCCGCAAAAGCCAAACCTCCATCAACGGTCCGGATTGATCCTAGAACACCAAACACAAAGAGTAATAAAAACCAAAGGGAAGGCAAAGGTCTCCTCAATTTCCTCTGAGAACAAGATAACAAAACCTTGATCTGATTGATAGGGTTGCGGGGGCAGTCATGGCCGGAGGTGGAGGAAATAAGCGAAGATCAAATAACAATAAAAACAGAAACGACAGCAACAATAGCAACAACAACCATAATAAAACGAAGAGTAGCAGAGGAAGATCAAGAACGGACTCCAAATCTTCTTCATCTACTCGAATCAGGAACTCTCTTTTTGTGGAGGGCGGTCTTTTATCTGATTGGCAGTTGGATTCTCGAGGTACCCTTCTCTCATCTTCCTTCATTTTTTCCCTTTTTACTATCTTTTTTGATTGCTGAGAAAACGAAAAATGAGAAGAATAAACTTAATTTGCTTCTTTCTTAATCAAGAATTGTTATTGAACTCCAGAATTACATGGGTTGTTTTTTATTTTTATTATTTTTGAGCTCTAGGGAGGTTAGTTTGTTGTTGTACGAGTAAAAGAAGGTTGCTTTTGGGTGTTGAGCTGAGAAAGGAATTGAATTATCGAGTGGGTTATATCTTAATAGTTAATTTCTTGAAGGAAAATGATTTTCTCTTGCGGTGTTGAATTGCAGGAAGGAATAGAAACGGGAATCCAAATTCTGGGTCGAATTCTGATAGAGCAAAGGCTTCTGCTTCTAAAAGTGGATCATCAACGAAGCGTGGTGGGAGTGCTATACGATATGAGTACCCTTCTCTCGATCTTCAAGTAAGTTCCTTTGCTCACGCAAAAGTTGGTTGCTTTTATATGACTCGAGCCTTGATAAATTTGAGTTTTTTCCCCTCTGTAATAAGCAGGCCGACCTTAGAGTTAGATAAGAAAACTAGTATTCGCTGTTTGATTGTATTAATTTCTGATTTCGATTCCACTTAGGTTTGCGGTACTGAGTATTTGTTTGTATTTTTCTTATTTGTGTGTGTTTTTCCAAATTCTAGTTTTTGTGGTTTTTTGAAATTGTGCCTCATTTTATCAATGTCAATCCGCCATTTTTTTCAAGGGTAGATATCTGTTTTCTACTGTTTTCAAGAAACTTGGAGTTTTGGTAAGGAGTTAAATATCGGTTATAACAATTTTTTTCTCTTTGCTACCATTTATTTGAACTGAAGTAATTTGTTGAAGAAGAAGACTGCCTGGTGCATTTTTAATAGGAAATAATTCCAAAACATCTCTGAATTCTGCGCTTTTTTTTTGGTGTGTCGATGTAAGTGGGAAAACATAGTCACTATGAGCCCTAATTCCTGGCGATGTCCTCCGGCAATTCTTTTATACCAAAGATTCTGAGACAATAGTATTATGAACCTTTTCTTTCTCACATTTTCTTTACCTTTTATTTTCTCCAGAAGGAAGTTATGTTTTATTTTACTATACTCGATAGTTGACAGGGACAATAGTCTCGATATTTGAAAGTTGTTTTTCTTTCTGCTGCCCTTGGTATAATGAAGGTAAATGATGAAGTCTTCCCACTTTCACTAGTTAGTTTGATCCTTAAAGCTTCTATCTCTTTTGAGAATAACTTGCATCAACACTTTATGGTAGAAATGAAGCCAAAAAACATAGTCATCTATACCAAGTAGATTCTAATGATAGATTTTGATGTGGATTTCTAACAGGATCCAGAATTAGGTGATCAGGCACATAAGGAAGATAATGTAAAGGATGTTTCCGATCCTATCATTTTGCTTGATTCAAAGGAGACCCAAATCACTGCTTACATGGATCAAACCACACTGTCAAAGCCCAGCCATGTAAATTATACTTATGAATACAGTTCAGATTTTGTACTAGGCGATAGTTCTCACAGAGGATTGGGTTTTGATGACGAATCCGAGGCAACCCCCAGTGGAATTGAGTCATGTATAAAGCAAATGGAAGAAAAAGAAGGAGCATGTTCTGATTTATCATCCTCTGCGAAGGAAATGGATGCTCATCATGGTAGTAATAGCAAGGTAGATGCTGAGGTGGCTGAAGAAATATTTTCTGATGTATTATCCCCAAAGAAAAATTCAGGGTTTTTGTCAATTGGAGGTTTGAAGCTTTATACTCAAGATATGTCTGATGGAGAAACCGACGAGGACTATGATGGAGGCTCACTAGGTGATGAAAGCTCTGGGACAACTGATCAAGAGGAGCAAGATGGAGTATATGCGAGTGATGCCTCTGACGTTTTGTTAGATGATGACTCAGATATTGATGAAGAGGTTGCAGAAGATTACTTAGAAGGAATTGGTGGCGAGGGTACTATTTTGGATACCAAGTGGCTGGTAGGTCAGGATTTGAATGAATTGGATGATGATAGTTCTTCTAGCAGTTCTTTTGGTGAGACATTAAAGAAGCTGGGTGGGGTCGCTCTCCAAGATGCATCTAGCGAATATGGCATGCAGAAGTATCAGTCAAGAAAGAAATACTTGGGAACTGCTAAAGATGCTTGGTCACCGGCTTTGGATGATCTTATGCTAGTGAAGGATCCAAGAACTGTGTCTGCTAAAAAGAAGCATGGTGCCAGGTTTCCTCGGTCTTGGCCTCTACAGGAACAAAAGAGCAAAAATTCCCGAAAATTTCCTGGTAAAGATTGTTTATTATGATTATCTGAGTCAATATGCATTTACTCTTCAGTGTGACTATAAAATCATTTTCTGTAGGTGATTCTTTTCAGATTGTGCGTGGAAAGTTGCGTGTGGTTGCAATTGTGGAAAATTTTAATGAAAGAAAAATAAGGAAAGCAAGGAAATTGACTAGATAGAAATATAAATCTCTTCTTTTCTTTTCTTTTTCACTTTTCTTTTACTGCTTTTGATAAGTTATATTCTTTGTACCTCGACCGTTTTAAGTAGGCAAAAGAGAAAGAATATTCTACATTTTTTGTCTTTATTTATTTATTTTCTCATTTGCATCCAAGTCTTTACTAACCCTCAGTTTTTTTATGAGCTAAAACGAGCTCTAGTTTCTTTCTAAAAGTTGGAATATGATGATTTATAGTTGCTTAGATCTGCTAGGATTCTTATTGTGACATGAACTGGTTAGCAGGTCCAACTATGTGAGTCAAATACTTCATATTCAGTTACTTTCCTGCGCATCGATATATGCTTAAGATGTTACAAAGAAAATTATAATCAGTTCAGCTGTTAGTTCTGTCGTAAACGAAATCAAAATCAAGTGAAATCCTAACAATTGGATATTTGCATTTTCAACCTTGAAGGTCTCAGTTTCAAACCTTGAGAATGAGAGGCTGTGGCCCATGGCAAGGCATAGGGCCATCTTCCTTGTAGCCCACCTTCATATGTACCCAAAGGAAAACAAAGTAAATGATGAAATTATTTTGATATTTTATTTCAGGTTCACTGGCACAATTTCCTTTCTTAAACTTTCTCAACTTATACTAGCAATTTTTTTTCTCCTTTTTTAACTCTTGTTGGTCCAACTTTTGGAAATTTCCAATATGAGGACATTATTTAATTTGGTAAACGTTAATGTCTTTTATTTTCTCTTACTTTCATTTTGAATGGGGGAAGTGATTAAAATGTCAATATATTGGTTGCAAGCCTATTTAAAAATAGCTTGACTTTACTATTATGGTCTTTTTGGTACATTTGTAGACCAGCAGGCAGATCATGTTATATGTTCTTATAACACGCTCGCTGTTCAGGTGAAAAGAAGAAACATCGTAAGGAAATGATTGCTGTGAAACGTCGTGAAAGAATGCTTCGTCGGGGCGTTGATCTTGAGCAAATAAATTCGGTAAAACAAAAAAACTTTTAAGCGATTTAATGACGTCTTTTTAACTTTTATTGCATCTATGATAATTATTGGTGCCATTTGTTTTCTCATAATAGTGTTAATATTCCCTTTTGGGTTTCTGTAGTTTAAACTTGAGATTTTTCGTTTTTGGATATGTTAATTGCATTATCCCTGCTCGTGATATTCAATCAATGTATAAACTTAGATTAGATATATGTCTACTGTGAACAATAAACTTGTGGACAAGAAAATGTGAACGATTAGCATGTGATATAAATGTATAAGAGGGAGTTTTGGTATAATGCTTAACTTTGACTTCCACTCTTTAGTGTGGATGAATCTTTGATAGGAAGTATGTTATAATTCATTTTTATATGGTAAAAGTAGATATGACAATTTGTGGATTCATGTGTTTGTGTATTTTTAGGTGTCATAATCGTGTTTAGGGTATTATGTATTGATATAAACTTTGATATGTTAATAATTCATGTTATATAGATTTTGACACATTCATGTATTTGTGTCACGTTTGTGTTATTTTTTTGGTGTTGTGTTTTATTTTCAAGTGTCATGTAATCGTGTCGTTTCCAAAGTTGCTAGGTCTAGTTAAAAGGCTGATAGGATAATTGACTAATATATTGTGATAATGTATTTATATAAGATTTTGACAAAATTCAAAGTTTTGGATCATTATCGAATTTTGATGATTTTGTTGTAGACTATATACATCAATGCTCTGAGAAACTATTGAAGGAATTGACAAATGAATGTTAAGCTATCATGTCTAGTTCAAGACATTAACAGCTTCATGTTTTGACGAATTGTAGAAATTAGAGCAGATTGTTTTGGATCAGGTTGATATGTTTGCTTTTCAACCCATGCATCATCGGGATTGTTCCCAGGTATGGTATTCTAGTTGTCCTTTCACAGTACGGAATTGATTTTTCATATTCCATCTCCTCTCTTCCTCCTGTTGCTTTGTTATGTTTTTTTTTTTTTCCTTTCCTCCTATCTTATGAGCATGGATCATTTTCTCCCCTGAGAATGATCTTTTTTTGTGAAGTTCAATCTGAGCACTTGGAATACTTTCTACAATTCTGTATTTCAACTTAGCCCAAAATGGGTGTTTACGTTAATCTTAATTTTGGAAAATTAGTTTCTTCAATCAAAACTAAGGCCAAGCAAGGAAAATATCATCAGCGGTGTCGAAGAGGATAACTTGTGGGATGAAAATATTATTTAACCACTGAAAACTCGTGCATTTAAAGGATAAGGGCCTGATTATTTTGGAACACAAGTATTAAAGAATCCTGCTTTGAAATTCAATGCGGAGCTGTGACATAAATCAACAACAAAGAAAGGCTTTTATCTTCATTCTTAAGTAGTTGATGGCTGCTATTGGAGTATGTTTGATGTGCTTTAGGTCTCTGTAGGTACGAAGATTAGCTGCAATTTACCGCTTGTCGAGCGGATGCCAGGGTTCTGGCAAGAAAAGGTAATTAGTTTTTTCCTACTGCATGAACAAATTTGCGTGATGTAGAAATGGGATTTGATGTTTAATGTTTAAACCTGATGCCATTTCCCCTTACAGGTTTGTGACAGTAAGACGCACACAGCACACATCCTTGCCGTCTTCTAGTGACAAACTTCGCCTGGAAAAGGTACCAAATTTCTCTTAATTACAATTCTTAAGATTATTCACCGCAAGCAGTGGATTTTGCATTTGTGTTTTATTATTAATATATATAATTATATATAATATATATTTTGCAATGTTAGCCCTTTCCAGAGTTTCAGTATGTAATTGGATAGTCTATTAGTGACAACTTAGCAAACCTATAACCCTTTTTTTGTGGGTTGCAGCTAATTGGAGCTGAGGATGCAGACTTTGCTGTTAGTGAAGGCTTTAATAAAAAGGCATTGGATGCAGGCAGAACAGGAGCACAAAAGATTGCTGGACGGAGTGGCTCAAAAAAAGCCAATTCTGGCAACATCGGTGAATCAAGTGAGAAAAAACGAAGTGGGAAAAAGATTTCATATGCAAGTCAACCTGTCTCATTTGTATCAAGTGGCATCATGGTATTGGAAACTGATGAGGTCAAGACTATGGATCCTGACAGTACATCAGAAACTTGTGAACATAAGGGTACTGTCCACTCTGGTCACTTTGGTGCATTTGAGGTACATACAAAGGGTTTTGGATCCAAAATGATGGCTAAAATGGGATTTATTGAAGGTGGAGGGTTGGGAAAAGACGGTCAAGGTATGGCTCAGCCCATTGAAGTCATACAGCGGCCTAAATCACTTGGGTTGGGTGTGGATTTCTCCACCACAAGCAGTGAATCGGAGAGGGTACATCATAAATCCGGTGGAGCTCCTGAAAATCGTACCAAAGGTTCTGGTGACTCATCGAGGGGTCAGAATAAATCTTTTGGAGCTTTTGAAAAGCACACCAAAGGTTTCGGATCCAAGATGATGGCTAAGATGGGTTTTGTTGAAGGCATGGGCTTGGGCAAGGATTCACAAGGCATTGTCAATCCTTTGGTCGCTGCTAGGCTCCCAAAATCGCGAGGATTGGGTGCTAATCGCTAGATGTCATGCCTTAAATGAATATACAAAAGGCTAGACACCGCAACCTTTGAACAGAACAGTTTCTCAGGTTAGTTCAATGCATTTGTAGTTTGTCGCTGTTTAGCAAATCATAACATGCACCTCACTTTTTGTCGGACGTTATTTTTTTTTTCAAATAATTAAGCTTTGTCCATTTTGGTTCCTTCCCTCTTCCTGATTTTCTAGGTTTCTAGTTTCTGCTGACCCTAAATCATAGGTTTACAATCTGTTTCATTGGCTGTGGGGAAGCTTTCTGGCCCTTGGGTTTCAGTTGTTCATGGTGAAAAAAATCCATGATTTGTTAACTTTCTAGGATGGTGACATGGAATTTTATCCAGGCTGTTCTGATAAAAAGACAAAAATGAAGTTGGAAAAAACCATTAAATGACATCCTGTATGCGTTTGGAGCCCCTTCAAGGCTTATTTTTGGCATGGATTTTGACTTGTGGGCGGCTGCAAAGAGCATTTTGTTTTCAGTGCTTTCCCATGTGACAGAAATCTGTCAGTAACTGTGAAAATAGCTGCTGATCCAATCACATTAATTTCCTTCTTAAAAGTCTTTTATTTATGGCCTTTTATTAGTTGCATTTGGTAAGACATCTGCATCATTGCCTGCATGACATACCTTTCATTCTTTATTAGACATTCATTAAGAATTATTATTTCTAGCTAAGATGATGGTGTACAGGAGAAAGTTCATGTAAATTAACAGCTCACTTAACTCTAAAAATGGTAAATCTGTGCTTCCAACTTCCAAGCCATTTGATTTAAAGAACATCATCTTCTTTCGGTGCTAAATGACATTGCAATATTGGTGCCTGGAACACATCTAGTTGTTTACCTGCAACAATCAAAGTTGTTAGTATATTGTTTGCTTTTCTCCAAGTTTTCATTTTTTTTATATATAGAAAAAGTAATTTAAGGATAAAAGAAAGATTATAAATATTAATATTCAAACTCAAAATTTGATAGATATTGTCTTTTAAAATTATCTGTAAAAACCAATTAGGTCAAACTTCTATTTTAGTTTTCATTTACCTTGTTCTTAAAATGGGTAGATCTAGATTTAAGCTACATTTAACGTAGTTAACTTGTCCAGAGTCATTAGTCAAGGAGTACAAAATAAGCAAAAAATAATAATAATAATAATAATAATAAAATCTTAGCTATCCATCTGGAATTTACGTTGTTTATATTTTATATTTCCTTTTCAAAGAATGTACTTTCCTCTATAATCATGTGTTGAAGTGAAGTTATCTAATCGATTAATTGTAGGCATATAATTAGTTAGGGTCCTGACTTCTCAAAAATGCTTTTTCTTTTTGAAGCAAATGAAACAATAAAGTAAAATAAAAGCCCTACTTTAACTAGTGCATTACATTTACATGTCAATTTGACCCAATTAATTAATGCCTTAATCAATGGCATAGTTACCATATTTGGCCTAGCATGTGTGACTTGTCCCATTGAATATATATATATATATTTTATAATCAGTCTCATTGAATAATTGAGCATAAATAAGAACAAAATTTTTCATAATTAGTAGATTAACCCTAATATAATAAGCTCTTCCGAATCTCGCAAATCAGGACTTGAAATAATTGAAAATTTCTTGTTTCAAATCCACTTTGAGTTTTCGAGTTGTTGAAGAACGAAGTTTGGTTCACATAGAAAAACTATTGGAGATTGGGGATGACCAACAGTATTTCGATTTTGAAAGTTAGGTTTAAAAATTGACTTAAGACCAAAGAAATTATATAATACCCTCTAATTTTTACTTTAAAACTAGTAATTAAACAACGAATTACATGTTTCTATATGGATGAATAATTCTCATTATCAATCAAATGAATTAAACTTTTGTTATACTATTTAATAATTCGTATTATTAGTAAGATGTTTTCCAAAAGAAAGAGGGATATAAGTTATTGAAGAAATTTTAAAAATAACGCTTAATAATTCAAAAAAAAATAAATAGAAAAAGCAAACTAAGAAATTTTTATATTGGATTGAGAAAATTTGAACTAATTTAAAAAAATATAAAAATGTATAATTTCATTTCAATTATTAAATCAAATATTAATAATATTTAATGATAGAAAGTTGAAATTAATTTGGCATCTAAATAAATAAATTGGGGGGGCCTTTTTGTTAAATACCCAAGAAAGCTTAGAAAAAATAAAAATAAAAACTCAAAACGGTGTCGATTGTCGTTTTGTTAAGCAGAAAACGCACAAAGCCAATCCTATAAGACCCGTTATCGTGCCTGTTCCGTTGCTCTTTTCTTTCTCTCGAAATATCAGTTTCGTTTGAAAGGGAAAAAGGAACAATTTTGTAGATCTCTATGTTTGGACTCCAGATTTCTTCATAGAGGCTCTTCTCTTTGTTCTCTCTGGTAATTGTAATTCTTCTTACGAAGGTCTGTTAGATCCTTTTTCTTCTTTACATAATTTCTTCAATATTACTTGCACTGCTAGATTTTTCGTGTACCCTTTGTTTACTCGAAACCTACATCGGAAATCACCTAAATCTTTGTTAATATACTCATTTCTGGATCTGGGTTTTCCCAGATCTTACAAAATTTGCACTTGATGGGTAATTTTGGGATCTGGGTATTGACAATTTGCTTGATATTTCAATCTGGATATGGATTTTATTTGCCTGGTAGTTACCCTCACAAACATGTGGTTGGGGACGATTTATATGTCAAAGTGAATTCCCTAACTTCCATTGACACTGAAATGCCCTTTAGCTATTACAGTTTGCCCTTTTGTAAGCCTATAGGAGGTGTTAAGGATAGTGCTGAGAATCTTGGTGAGCTTCTCATGGGAGATCGGATTGAGAACTCACCATACAAGTTTAAGATGTACACTAATGAGACCGAGATCTTCTTGTGTCAATCTGAGAAGCTGTCGTCTGATGATTTTAAGTTGTTGATGAAGAGGATTGATGAGATGTATCAAGTTAATTTGATTCTCGATAATTTGCCTGCAATAAGGTATACTAAGAAAGAGGGTCTTATGTTGAGGTGGACCGGGTATCCGGTTGGTGTTAAGGTTCAGGATGTGTATTATGTGTTTAATCATCTGAAATTTAAGGTGCTTGTTCACAAATATGAGGAAACAAATGTGGCACGTGTTATGGGGACTGGAGATGCCGCTGAGGTTATCCCCACTGCTGGCAATGGGGGATCGGATGTGCCTGGTTATATGGTCGTGGGGTTTGAGGTGATTCCTTGCAGTGTCATGCATAATCTTAACTCAGTTAAGAACTTGAAAATGTATGAAAAATACCCATCTCCAATTAAATGCGAGCCGACTACTGTGTCAATGCCCATCAAGGAAGGTGAGCCGGTTGTCTTCACCTATGAGGTTACTTTTGAGGAGAGTGATATCAAGTGGCCATCTCGTTGGGATGCTTATTTGAAGATGGAGGGATCCAAAGTCCATTGGTTCTCGATCTTGAATTCTCTTATGGTGATCACTTTCCTTGCTGGTATAGTCCTTGTGATATTCTTAAGGACAGTTAGGCGGGATCTAACCCGTTATGAGGAGCTGGATAAGGAGGCCCAAGCTCAGATGAACGAAGAGTTATCTGGGTGGAAGCTAGTTGTTGGGGATGTTTTCCGCGCCCCATCCAATCCTGCTCTTTTATGTATTATGGTTGGGGATGGAGTTCAGATCCTTGGGATGGCAGTTGTGACAATATTGTTTGCTGCTCTTGGATTTATGTCACCCGCATCCCGTGGAACTCTTATTACAGGTATGCTATTTTTCTACATGATTCTTGGTATCGCAGCTGGCTATGTTGCTGTTCGTCTTTGGAGAACAATTGGCTGTGGTGATCACAAGGGATGGTTTTCTGTTGCCTGGAAGGCTGCTTGTTTCTTCCCTGGTATTGCCTTTCTGATTCTAACCACTTTGAATTTCCTGTTGTGGGGAAGTCACAGCACAGGAGCTATTCCATTTTCTCTCTTTGTTATCCTACTTCTACTTTGGTTCTGTATTTCGGTTCCACTCACCCTAGTCGGTGGATACTTTGCGGCTAAGGCACCTCATATTGAATACCCTGTTCGAACCAACCAGATCCCTCGGGAAATTCCGGCGCAAAAGTACCCATCCTGGCTGTTAGTTCTTGGCGCTGGGACTCTACCTTTTGGTACACTTTTCATCGAGATGTTCTTCATCATGTCTAGCATCTGGATGGGGCGAGTTTACTACGTCTTTGGGTTTCTATTCATTGTCCTGATCTTGCTTGTGGTGGTTTGCGCTGAAGTTTCTTTGGTGTTAACTTACATGCATCTCTGTGTGGAGGACTGGAAATGGTGGTGGAAATCCTTCTTTGCATCTGGTTCGGTTGCCATCTACATCTTCTTGTACTCCATAAACTATCTCATATTTGATCTTAAGAGCTTGAGTGGACCTGTCTCTGCTACTCTGTACTTGGGTTATTCTCTCTTTATGGTTCTCGCAATCATGTTCGCAACTGGCACAATCGGATTCCTTTCTTCTTTCTGGTTCGTACATTATTTATTCTCTTCAGTAAAGCTGGATTGAAGAACCTTTTCCAAACACAAAAAATGGCATATTTTGAAGAAGATAATTGGTCATTGAAGCAGCTCTTGAGGAAAGAATTCAACCCTTTACGTTAGTCAGTCATATGTTATTCGTTACGTTGAGCTTTTACTTTGGAAACTTAAGTAAATGTAATAACAATAATTTTGCCCATTATTGCTTAATTCTTTTTTTTAGATATCTATGATGCATGATAATGCGGTGCGAGTCTGTATCGTAGGCCGATTTGGGTGGTTTTTGTGTTTGGCAAACTTTGTTTTGGTAATTATACTATTTACTTGGTTTATTTTCAGTCGTGATGCAATGAACACAGTTCATCACGTTTTTCTTTTGTTCTTTTTTTAAAAAAAAAATTAAAAAGAAAAACTTTTTTCTGCCCATTTTCGTCCAGATTTAACTCGAGTCTCGAGGTATGCTTTTAAGGCTTACTCCCCTGAACGGTGAGACAAACAAGGACGTTAATGGGGTTCTCTGTCAACCTCATGGATTCCGAGGTTTGGACGACACCTGCAATAAGTGAAATCAAATATAAGTAATTTAAAAACATTTGAAATTATTTTAAAGTTAAATAAGTGAATTTTTTAAGAAAAAATTAAAAAAAATTTAAAATATTGCATTGAAAGATACTAATATCGTGTCATTTTATGTGAGACCTTCGGACCAGCTGTGTGCCTATTGCAAATTGAAAAAAACTCAAATCCTACTCCTTAATAAAAATCCTAATATTCATATCCCCCGGAAAATAAAAATACAAAAAAAATGATTTTTTTTTAACCAAAAAAGGAAGAGATGGAGACAAAGAAATAAAGGAAGAGAAACCTATGGTGTCTATTTATCCGTTAGCATCAACTATTTTAACTTTCATTTGAAAGCCTCTAATTTCCTCTCTTTCACTCTCTCTCCAAGTTTCCCTGCTCAAAGAGATCAGCAAAAAATGTTGGCGACTTCTTCATCTTCTTCTACTGCTACTACTACTACTACTACTGCTTCACTTCATCCACTTTTCAATTATAATGCCTCTGCGAAGACCTTTATCAACCCATCTTTTCTTTCATTCTATTCTTCTTACTCATCTCTTTCTCCACTCTCTTTTGGTCTCCATAGCAAAACCCATGTCAGGATTAGCCCCAAACTCAAGGTTTTTCCCTTTACAAATATGGGTTCTTTTCTTTTCTTTTTGTTTCTTTTTTAAGATATTTACTTGTTCATTTGATTTTCTCTTCCTTTTTTTTTCCCTTATTTTCTTCTTTGGCAGGGATTGAGTGTAAGTTGTTCAAAAAATGAACCTTTGAAGGTGATGATATCTGGTGCCCCAGCATCAGGTAAAGGCACCCAGTGTGAGTTAATTGTACAAAAGGTAACTAATTTTGTGCATAATTTACTTCAGTTCCACATATCAGTTGCGGTTATAAGATGAAAATATGTGTAATAATTGATTGTAAACTATACAGTATGATGTTCTTAGTTATTAAGCAGCCATATAATCTGATATATACAAATGTTTATATCATCTATTGATTGCTTTGCACTCCTTGTCTATTCTAATGGTTGTGAGTTTTGGTTTTTATGTAGGCTTGATTAGGATTAATTTCCAGGGAATTAATTTGTTTTTCCTTCATGCATTTTGATCATCAATAATTTTCTCCAGTAGAATTTTTTATGCTTAAGTGGAATAACATGAAACGTATACATACACTAACATGACTTGATTTCCCATCTTTAAAAATATCCTTCAGTCCTTCCTCTAGAATTGATATGCTCCAGACTAAATTTGCAGCCACCTCTGGCAATAAAATTTGATGATTGTCTTTCCTTTTTCTTGACTTGTATGGAAGATGATATTGTTTGCGTATTGATAGTTCATCTTATCAAGTAGAATATAATATATAGATTTCCATCTTTGCACTTTTTGATGAGAAGAAACCAGCACACTGTGAAATTTATGGGAAGGGTATTTCTAAAGAAAACCATGTGAAACATTTCACTGAATTATTATGAAGTATGCAAGATCTATTTTTATCTTGTGAAATATTAATTGAGGAAACAAGCAATTATCTAAGTGCAATGGATCAACAGAAAGTCATGATTTTATAAAGGAAAGAGTATCTGCGGTTTTTCCCTCTTGGTTTTATAAAGAAGACAGCTGACAGCCCAGTGTTCTCTTCAATTACTTGGATCTTCTTATTAAAGAAGTTTGTTGTATGCCTCAGTCTCTGCATGTAAATGGTTATTCTATGTGCTTCACTTTGGCAGTTTGGATTGGTGCATGTATCAACAGGGGATCTCTTACGAGCAGAAGTATCATCCGGGACTGAAATTGGAAACAAAGCGAAAGAATTCATGAATGCTGGACGTCTGGTTCCTGATGAAATTGTGACAGCTGTACAACACTAACCTTCCAACTTTTCATATTATTATTTATCCTTTCCTTCCTTAACGCTCAAGATATTCAATATATCTTTTCCATTTTCTAGATGGTTACAGCCAGATTATCACTTCAGGATGCTAAGGAGAAAGGGTGGCTTCTTGATGGATACCCAAGGAGTATTGCGCAGGCACAAAGTTTGGAAGAATTGAATATTAGGCCAGATATCTACATTGTATTAGATGTATCCATCTTATATACTTATGTTGCTTCTGCTTAACTGCTTAATAGTTGTTTGAAATTTGCTGAATCCTACCCAATGGAAAATTCCTTGAGATACTGACCGCCATAGGACTCTAGACAACAGCTTATGAAAGGGGAATTTAAAGGAAAAAAATCGAAAGCAACTGAAAAGCACCCTGTTGGATTGATGCCTAAGTCCAACATTATACCCACATCCAAGCAACATAGGCTTCCACCATAGTGTTTGTAAATCTTTGATTGGACATAAAGTGATATTTTACAACTTCCTACACAAACACACACATGTATTGTTACTTCACCGAAAAATGAGACTCTGGTAATAATGATTTTAATATAGAGTGGCTATTTGTGTGCATTAGATCTCAATTTATTGCAAGGAGGTATTGTTCCACAAACACTTAGTAAGAAAATTTCTTTTGCATCTTTATCATTTATTTACATTGCCTCTTAAAATTTTAACTAAAAGAGTAAATGGTAATCATACCTTTTTCTATTTCGAACAAGTTCATTGCATTTCATTTTAAATAGACAATTATTGCTCAAAAACATGCCTTTTACATTTATTTTATTTCTTAACATTCAGGTTCCTGATGAAATTCTAATCGACAGATGTGTTGGTAGGAGGCTAGACCCAGTGACAGGGAAAATTTACCATCTGAAAAATTTCCCTCCTGACTCGGATGAAATCAAAGCAAGACTGGTTACCCGTGCTGATGACACAGAGGAGAAAGTATGATTCTATTTTACTGTTATCATTATATTCTTTTATTGTGTTGCTTTTCATTGGCTTTGATACAGAGTGTCAAGATGTTGTGTGAATATGACATGGCAGCTACAATTGCATTTTCAACATACGTCTGGATTATTATTCATCATCATGCATGGTACTGATTATTTTGAGAGGTTTGTCTAAACTTCTTGGAGCAGGGACTCTATTACTGTAAACGTAGACAAAACTTATTCAGTACAAACGATCTCCACTGTCTAGCCATACAGTCTAGAACTTGCAGGAACGATCTAGGCTCATCTCTTAATATCCTGGGTTGAACTCATTTAAGAACTACTAACATGCTGTACTCATGGTTATTAACACATGAACATTTCACACTACTGTATGGACTCGTAGAAAATTCAACTCTTGCGGCCTCATTTTAAACGAGACAAACCTGAAGAATCTAAATAGAGTATAACTTGACCTTGAAACATATCTTAGTAAACCTATCTGAAAGTAAAGCCTGCATATCAGCAGTTCATCCTATATTACGCCACAGGATGAACTGTAGAATTTTTCAACTCTTGTGGCCTCATTTTAAACGAGGCAAACCTGAAGAACCCTAAATAGAGTATAACTTGACCTTGAAACATGTCTTAGTAAACCTATCTGAAAGTAAAGCCTGCATATCAGCAGTTCATCCTATATTACGTCACAGGATGAGCTGTAGAATTTTTCAGCGAACTGAGTCTGGCAATGTGCTTAATTATCAGAGTTGCACATGCTGTTGTAGTGCTTCTAAGTTCGTTTATGCCACCGAGTAACTTGAAGGTAATGTAAATGTTTCCCTTAGACCTAATATTGATTGGAGGATCAACAAGTATGTTGCTCCCTCTTTCTCTCTCTCCAACCAAAGAAAGAAGAGATAGGATGAACAATTGAGGGAAAGATGCATCTACCATTTTTGTATAATGGATGTTTGCTGCATTTCATGTAATGGAATTTACCTAGTGCTGACATCCTCCACTTTTTTTTTCCATTTTTTTGTTTGTTTTCATTTAGGCAAAGTCACGGCTAGAAATATACAAGCAAAATGCTGCAGCAATTTCATCCACTTACTCCAGCATAACAAACAAGGTTTGGCACATTAAAATACTTTTCTAGTCCTATTTCATCTTACTTTTATCATGTTTCTATGAATTTTACCCCTCACAGATTGATGGAAACCGTCCGAAAGAGATAGTTTTCAAAGATATTGACTCATTGTTATCTCAACTGCAGAAGGATAAGACAGCAAAATCAGGTAAGTGGAAATAATTTTCATGTTTTGGAGGATAATGATCTCACTTTGCACTATCTTGGTGTATTTGTTTGAACATTTTCCTATAAGCTTTATTAAAGGCTGTTCTGCAAACATTTTGCAATATTTAAAGCTTTTTGTCAATTGATTCTTGAATTTCTCATTTGAGGGCCTCTATTTGGTTGCGATAAACATAGGACAAATGCTGGTTATCAACTCCTCTCGATTAAACCTTTAGATCACACAGATATTTTCATCCTATCTACCATTGTCATTCTTACTGAGGAAT
>JBBYHO010000016.1:2142852-2163505 GCA_038382025.1 Adansonia gregorii | reverse complement strand
CGAAACCTTTTAGAATATGCAAGATAATTATGATTCGAGTTTAAACTAAATAAATTACATTTTAGGTCAAATTTAACTCTTAATTAAACTTTGGAGTCATCAGAATCCAATTCCTAATAAGATAAAATAAACTCAAACATATGGAAACTAATTAATTAAGGAATAAAATTGTAGTAAATAATATTGTAAAATGCCCTTTGTTTTTCTATCTCTTTTGTGTAATTTAATAATTATTTGAGTTAGTGACCAAAGAAATCTTAGGAAGCAAAATAAAAACATAATTAATGATCATGCAATTCAAGTTTCAGAAAAGTTCATAACAGTTGCATTTCTTATAATTTATATTTTGTGGTATAACCAAGCTCTTTGATCAACAATACATCTACTTCTTATTATTGAGTTAAATTTACTAGATTCAAAGATGCATTTCTTTATTTATATTGTAATTAAAGAATTTATCCAAAAAAATAAGAATATGAATGTTTATGATTTTTTTAAATATTATTTAAAGAGTTATAAAATTATCCATTTTTACCCTAAAAATTACATAACTTCTCTTTTATATTAAAAAATAAAAAATAAAAAACTCATATGGTGGGTATACCAAATTTATATATACAGTTAAAATGGAGTAAGAAAATGAAATGATAGGGAGATAATAGAAGTTATGGTAGGCGTTGCGTTTTGCATTTTTTGTGGAGAAAATTAAGGCAATGCCCCTTTTTGGCTATTGTATATCTATAATTTAGGAGAATCCGAATCAAACAAGGAACAAATACATGCAGGCAAATTCCTTTAAAGAACACTATATCTACAAGTGGAGCAAACAGGTCAAAAAGCAAATTGTCTAATTCTAGGAAGAAGTATATCAATCAATATCAATCTGATACTGCCACATCACTTCTACCCGTATCTTCGAGATCCATATGACATACTTTTATTTTTTTAAGAACATATTAAGGTAGATTATTCATGCATAAAAGTAAATATCTTTTTTTTATTATTATTATTTAAAATTTAAATTTAATCTAAATGATTCATCTACGGATTTATGTGAAATTGAGTTTTGATCCAACAATTATCAATTCCCCTCTCCCAACTGATATTTGTTGTAGTTATAGTATAAGCTCACAATGCAAACAGTTATATATATATACAGGTGTCCACATGTTGAAACATCTCACCTTATTTAGGCAACCGTTGTGGCTGATCAACTTTTATTCGAAGTGTTTGAATTAAAATGATTATTTGGCAGAACCTGTTCAATGCCAATTTGCAAAGCACTTGAGATTGGAAAAGAACCCAGATAATTTTTCTTCTTCAAGAGTTTGACATTATCCTACTGCATTTTTCCGCAGAATTAAATCTATTGTCACGTTATAAGAAAAAGATATAAATTTATATATATATATATATATATTCTTTTCCTCTTTTGTTATTTTTTTCAGATAAACAGGACGGAGATCATCTTGGTTCAATCCAACGAGTTAATTTCATCTCAGTCGAAAAGTCAGAGAAAGGTAAAAATTAGATAACCCCAAAAGAATAATCACCATGAATATTGGCTTGATATCAGAAGAAACGATTAATTATCAGAGATAGTTGAGTTTTCACTGATTGTTCATTCCAATAAATATATGCATATGCGTTTTAGATTTCTATCCAAAAATTAATCTTATCTGGTTATCTTCCAATCTCTTTACATACATACATTAAATTTGTTTCCTAGTACATGGCATAAGGATTGCTTTAATTGATGAAAATGTAATGGAAAGTGTTGCACTATTTTTCTTTCCTGTATCCAATTTTGGCATAATTGTAAGGGTATTTTTTTTCTTCATTGCTAATTAACAGGAGTACATATATATATATATATATATGTTACATAAATTAATAAAATATTTCATTGACAGATGCTCGAGGTGAACACTTCGGACAATTATTTTTCTACCTTTTGAAGATCAGGTGGGAAAGTGGTTTCCCTTCACTCAACCCCACCGTAACAGGCTTTAAAAATCTTCAACAAGAGCAAGACAAAATTTAAGGAAAAAAAAAAGGAGCTTTCCCCTTTGATTTTATCTGGTTTTTGGTGTTTCAGACCTAAGAAGAAGAAAGTAGAAGAGCTTTCAAACATGGCTGGTGGAGGGGGTTTAGCTCCAACAGGGGTGGCCAAGGAGAGAGCAGAGCAGTACCAAGGGAGGGTCACCTTGTATGTGATTATTGCTTGCGTTGTTGCAGCTGTTGGAGGATCAATCTTCGGATATGACATTGGAATTTCAGGTACTTTTCGTTATCTTCTGCCGAAAATTTCTTGTAAATAAGAAATTTGGTTAGATTGTTTGTACTGGTGGCATTCTTTTGAAGAAGAAAAATCTACCGACACTCACCAAGAACCAACCGAGAAGCCACTTAAGAAATCATCGAAGATTGGAAATCTATTACTTTAGATGTTAATTTAAAGAAGTGGAAAGTTCTCTTTTGGAAGGAATGGAAACACAATTATTCTGATTCACTCTGTTTTGATTTCCAGGCAAAGGAAATGAATACCAAATTAGGAGCTTAATAAGGGATTCGATTTAGTTACAGTTCTATGGAAGTAATGATGTGATTAGGAGCCAAACTAAGATAACCAATGAACATAAAAGTGAATACATGAAAATTGACCACAAAAAAGGGATATGAAATTTTTTCTCACTGATACTCTTTTCAATTTTTAATAAAAATGATTTGCAGGTGGAGTGACATCCATGGATGGATTTCTTCGCGAGTTTTTCCATTCAGTGTACATAAACAAGAAGCATGCCCATGAAAACAACTACTGCAAGTACGACAATCAAGGGCTCGCAGCATTCACTTCTTCTCTATACCTTGCTGGTCTAGTTGCATCCTTGGTGGCATCTCCTATAACTAGGAATTATGGCCGTCGTGCAAGTATAATTTGTGGGGGACTCAGCTTTCTTGTTGGAGCAACTCTCAATGCCTCGGCTGTCAATATTGCAATGCTCCTGTTGGGTCGAATCATGCTTGGTGTTGGAATAGGATTCGGAAACCAGGTAATAACCTGCTTCAGTTGAAGCTCTCCTTCATGTTTATCTTTCTGGGATGAAATTACTTGGGATTTCGGAAACATCTGTCTTTTCCATTTCTTTGAAGTATAGGATATCTCTCCTTGTTCTATTACTGATCAATGCCTAGCATACTTGATCTTTGAGATTTAACCAGGTGTAATAGTTTAGTAGATATTTCTTAGAACATCTGAACCATATGCTTTTTTCATGCTTATTATCAAGGCTGTTCCACTATATCTGTCAGAAATGGCACCATCTCATCTTCGAGGAGCCCTCAACATGATGTTTCAGTTAGCAACTACCCTTGGAATCTTTACCGCAAACATGGTCAATTACGGAACTCAAAAGCTTGAACCATGGGGATGGAGGCTCTCTCTGGGCCTAGCAGCAATACCGGCCATTTTAATGACAGCAGGAGGGTTCCTTCTTCCTGAAACACCTAACAGCTTAATCGAAAGCGGATCCAAAGAGAGAGGCAGGAAAGTCCTGGTGAGGATTAGAGGAACGGACAACGTTGATGCAGAGTTTCAAGACATGGTGGATGCTAGTGAGTTAGCAAATTCAATCGAACACCCTTTCAGAAGCATCCTCGAGAAAAGGAACAGGCCACAACTAGTCATGGCAATCTGCATGCCGATGTTTCAGATCCTAACAGGCATAAACTCCATCCTGTTTTATGCCCCAGTTTTGTTCCAAAGCATGGGATTTGGAGGAAACGCTTCACTCTACTCTTCAGCTCTCACAGGAGCAGTTCTGGCTGGATCTACGTTCATTTCCATTGCAACAGTCGATAGATTGGGTCGAAGAGTTCTACTCATCAGTGGCGGAATACAAATGATTATATGTCAGGTAAGACTGAAGTCATCCCAACTTCCCCATAAAGCAATAAAAGTAAGAATCCAAGATTCAGTCCAGTTGATAGTTACATTCAATAAATCTAAATTCAACCCCTTTCCCCGTTGACAGGCTACGAACTACTTTGCAAAAGAAAAAATATAAAATAAAAGTAACTAAATGACGTCAGACCACTGATCATTCTCTCATCATCTGCCTATGAAACAGGTTATAGTTGCCATAATCTTGGGTCTCAGGTTTGGGGACAACCATGAACTATCAAAAGGGTACTCAATGTTGGTAGTGATAGTGATATGTCTGTTTGTTTTGGCGTTCGGATGGTCATGGGGACCACTAGGGTGGACTGTTCCAAGTGAGATATTCCCATTGGAAACAAGATCTGCAGGGCAAAGCATTACGGTTGCTGTAAATCTTCTATTCACATTCATCATAGCTCAGTGTTTCCTTCCCATGCTTTGTCATTTCAAGTTTGGGATCTTCCTGTTCTTCGCGGCCTGGATCACTGTCATGACTGTCTTTGTTTACGTATTCTTGCCTGAAACCAAGGGAGTTCCAATTGAAGAAATGATATTTATGTGGAGAAAACATTGGTTCTGGAAGAAAATTGTCCCTGAATTTCCCCTAGTTAATGAAAATGAGAGTGTTTAGAAAATCACAGGAAGAATTTCCTACAACTACTTGCTTATAATGTTTGTTTTGTAACTGTGACAGTCATCAAGAACCCTTTTTTTATATGTTCCTCAGAATACAGGTTAGGTTCTACATTAATGTATCATATTTCTAGTACCATGAAAAGTTCTCTAAATGACTACATCTAACAAAATCCAAGGGAAGTGAGAGGAACGTATACTCAAGAAATTGACTGTCTTCACAAAGTGGAAGAAATGAAATCAGAATTTATTGTAGAATTTGAAAGTGTTTTTCTTTTTTGAAAAAAAAAAGTATTATTGTACAATTTGAAGATTCTTTTTGTTTCATCTTTGTCTAAAAATTTAGTTTCCGTTCCTAAGCTAACAAATTAGTATTTGGACTTAAAAGTTCAAAATTTCTGTTATTCTATTCGTCTTTCATTTAATTGATCGTTTATACAAATTCGATTGGAATCCCAATTGTTAGAATAATTTGTTAATTTTACATTCAATTTTTTTATAGTAAAAAAAAATACTATTAATAAAAACTTATCTAAATTATGGCATAAATGTTTGTATTATACCTCTATAGACAGAATTAAGAAATGGGTAAACAAAATCATGCCTATTGGGAGACCGTCCCTCACTTCACCTCTTCTATTGAGGAACAAGCAACATTCATGCCTAGATCTTCTATCCAAGAAATCAGCAAACACAATGAATTCAGAAAATTCTCTCTAGGGTTCTCCCTTTTCTTTTCTTTTCTTTTATTTATTTATTTATTTTTAATTTTATGCGAACCTTATCGTTCATGCTATCCAGTTTTCAGTTTATTCAGAGGCGTCCACGACCAGCCTACTTCAAAATTTTTTCATTTCTTCCACTTAAGCTCGAATCTACTCAACCATTTCCTAAAAACCCAAAATTTACTGTTTATAAAAATATAAAACTATTAAAAACATTTTATCATTAAAATTATTACATATTAACATATTTTTTTAATAATTAAATTTTAGTAACTTTAAAACTGAAACCAAATAGTAAAAGAAGAAAAATGCCCAAAACTTAAGCCAAACAAATATATATTAATATATATTTTTTAATAATTATACTCTAATAAAAATTTTTTTATTATTAAATAATAATTCAAGTTGATCTAAAATTTAAAAAAAAAATAACCTTTAAAAGTCAACCAAGTAGTAAAAGAAGAAAAATGCCCAAAACTTAAGCCAAACAAATAGCTCTAACACTCAAAACAAATCTAATTCTATTCTTCATCCCTCTTTTTTTTCTTTCTTTTCGTTATCCTTCCTATCAAGCATAATTTATGGAAACGCAAACTACGAAGCGATCAGAATCCAATGTCCACTGCTCCCGAAAAAACCAATAGAACTAAAATAATAAACGGTCACCAATTTGTCACTTAACGTGGATACACAACTCTTCAGACACACCCGAGCCAAAATTTTCTGCTCTCCAAACCTAGGATTTAGATGTGCCGCTCAAAGAATAGTCCACGACATGAAGCCCTACTATCAGGCAAATCACAAAGACAGCAGCTCCCAACCACCGTTAGGAGAATTTGAACCCTATGGGAGAAAGATTAAGATGACCAGAACAGAGGGTTCGACACTAATTCTACATTGACTATAGGTGAAAACACTAAAACGAACTGTGCCTAAAAAAGGACCTACAAAACCCAAAGGACAAATATATTGTGCAAGACTGCATGTCGACCAGCAATGATGTTAATAACTCCAAGTACTCCAAGTGAATGCATGCCCAGAGGACAACAATTTTGTCGAACTATGGCCATCAAGTTTTAGCAGGTTGATGAGAAGGCAACTCATGATGCGATGATGCGGAAATGTAAAACCAAGTCATTTTCAGCTGCTACTGTTTGCTACTGTTTGTCGAGTATTGTATGACTTGCAAGTTGGGCATTTTTGAGCCAGGACGTGAAACTGAACTTCTGACTTTGATCCGCAATCATTGCAAAGGATTGAAACCTGTTAATCACAATTAAAATTTGTGAACAAAACAACCTAATAGGAGCTGCTTCCATTAGAATGAAATCAATTTAAGTCTCTCATTCTTTGCAGTCAAAAGAGATGAGACACATACTTCTATAATACATGGTTAGGCAGTAGGGCTGTCAGCTCTCGTAAAAATACACAAAAGGACATAATTTGTAAAATAGAAGAGGATACTGAGATTACAAACCATTTTGTTTTGATAAGGTTCAGGCATTGGTGTAGCCGCGATCTCCTCATCAAATTTCTCCCAAACCTTTGACATGTCACAAACTGACTTGGAGCACAGAGGACAGGCATATCTGTTGAAGTAATTACCAGTCAATAATACTGAAATGTTACAAATAACATGAAATAGTTAAGATTTAGCTTTAACACTCACCGGAAATGGTCCCTCATCTCCTTCAAGCAATCTGTGTGAATGGTATGTCCGCATGGCAGAACGGTTATATCACATCTTGACTCGAACAGAAACTGCACATTCAAATTGTTGTTTTCAGTTAGGAATATCAAAACAATTTATTAATATATCTGATGTTAAACAGGACGAAATTTCATTGAAACTACCTCAAAGCACACAGGACAGTCATGATGCATTGCTCCTTCCACACATGGATGGCTGTTTTTCAGAAGAATTGAATAGCAGCAACCTTCAAGTAAACAAAGAACACAGAAAAGAATAAGAACAAGTATTAGTAATAATGTTCAAATACCAGAAAAATCTTATACAAACTTACATAAGATAGATTTCAGATTAGCTTACCACACTTGTAGCAATGGAAGAAGTTTTCCCGTCCTCCAATCCTGAACAAAAATAAACATTATTACTTTGTGACAAAGACAAGATTAATAGCCAGACATGATAGAAAAAAAGAAAAGCAACGGAGGAGGAAACAAGGAAAATAATTTCAAAACAAAGTTCTAAAACGATGGCCCAAAAAAAGTAATCTAAACGGTTGGGAAAAAGTAAAATCGGTCAGCAAGAACTAAGAGGGCAAAAATAAAGAGAGTTGTTTGCCAAAGATTGAAGGATATGAAGAAAGCAATGGCACTTTGAACTTAAAGGCTAGAGTCAGTATCCCCCATCACATTGAGGTTGTACTTTATAGACTTTTTTTAGGATAAAAGTGGTCAATAACATATAAGAACAACTGTCTTAGGGGTAAAATTGGTTTGCAGAAAACCGTAACATCAAAGATTAAGGCAAAGAAAACAAGGATATCAGCAACATACCTACAGATCCCACAACCATCACAATGATACTGTCTCTTCGATGTCTGCATGGTAGAAAAAAGTATTCAAGTACAGGTATTCTTTTTAACATTTTGTGCAAACTGCAAATAAATGAAACAATAAAAGATTCATTCACATTCTTTTGCTAAATTAGAAAATTGTGCACTAACGTCATCATCAAAAAGTTTGCAGGCCTCGCAGAAATATTTCCCCATACATACGCCACAGTTAATGCAGACTTGTTGGACCTGCTCAAAATGAAATCAAAAGCAAACATGCTTAGGAGAAATTTACCTACAAATAAAAAGCTTCTGAAGCACTAGATTGTGCAAATCATTTTTCCTTGTCATCAAGAATACCATTACTCCTCTCACATATGAATACCTTAAAAGTTCAAGGTTAACATGTTTAATTCACATCTTTCCCCTGGAAGAAAAATGCTTAATTAAACAACCATGAAATGAATTAGACAAATTTACCTCTTGCTCTGTGCCACATAGTGTACAAATGACCTGGTAAAAGTTTTAGGGAAAAAAAATGAAATGTCAGCAACATGGAGCATTACTACAATGGAGATGTTAGCCAATCTGAAGAAAAGATTTGCAAGGACCATGGGGAAGAAAGGAAAATGCTGAATATTTGGTCTAAATACCTGACTGATTTGACGGCGTGGGATATCATGTCTGAGCTTCTGGTCAACATTGATATTGTTCTGTACATCACCAATAATTTATTGCATGTCAATATTATTGAAATTAATGAAGGAATTTATGGTTTTGGACTATAGGATGAGATGGTTCTCAACTTGCCAGTTCCATATTAGAATGGTTTGTCACTGCAAATGTTAGATATTTATATTTTCAATGAAAGCATGTAAATATTTAAACTTCATGAACATGAAACAAATGAAGTAAATAAGCATGATAAACACTCAAATTATTTCCATGCATCCTCCTTATAATAACATTTTCATACAACAATGTCCATGTAGATAGCAATTTTTGTCAACCATAAATGTTCAAGGGTAACAACTAACCTTTGCCTCATTATGACAGTGGTGACAATTACAGATCTCACCACAACAAGGAGCCCTAATCCAGCACCTTCTGTGATAATGTGAGCAACTGCACAAAAACAGGGGCAAACAACAGCACATGATGTTAACAACAAACAAAGGAAAGAAACTGAATGAAAATAAATTAAAGCGAATCAAATGACTAAAGCTCACCCATATTCCATAAACCCCTTCTCCAGCAATTCAGGAGCTTCTGCCTCATTTGATTCTTGTTTGATCATATAATCCACACTAGACTGCTGTGAGTATGACCTGCCTGCCTTTTCTTCATTAACCTTGTAGCTTTCATTTTGTTGCTGACAGCCAACCTCTAGCTCTTTAGGCCCAGACTGCTCAATTTCCACTCCCTCCATTGAAAAGGACGTCTCCAGATCAAACCGAATCTATCTAAAATCTGGTAATAAGCCTAGAAAACCTGCAGGTAGTAACACATATAACAAAGATTTTAAGATTTTAAACATATCTAGTGGCTTAAAGAAGTCAGGCAAACACTCCATGACATTGTTGCTTTCTTCCATACTGCTGCAGACCAATCGAAATCAGCAACAAAATAATCCAAGAAAGGTTGAACAGCTCCAATCAGCATCACTCCAAGAGAAGGATTCATCAAAATAAGCAGAACTACTATAATCTCACACAAATAACAATAATCAGCACTGAAGAACTCCAGAGCCTCCAGCAGTGAATAGAAGCAATAGCATTGCAAGATCACTTGATTGCTTGAAGTTCTGAACCCAATCCAAATATAATGAAAACGACCAATAGACGTCCCAACCTATGGTAAAAGCAATAGATCACAGAATCAAACATTTTCTATAATACAAAAAAAAAAGGGGGTGAGATAGCGACTGATTGCAAAATTTTGCTGTGTTGTTGTCCACAAGGACAAGCCTACCTCCATCACATTTCTGCACCAAGTATCCTCCAACAACTGTACTTACTTATCACTAAATATTTTCATATCTTTACGACTTGAGAATGTGTATCTTCAGATAGAACTAAGCTTATTTCAACCCAATTATCTCTGTCCAAAATCAAGTTATACACAGGTAATCTCCACACTACCAGAAGACTTGCAGTCATGAGCAAACCAACAAGGTAGTTCACCACTCATTAAGGTATTTCATATCTTAGAAGACTAAAGCACTGTAGTCAACGCCCTATTACCAAAGATTCTTTGTTTCTTGTTAGTTAATATCCACCCTCCTAAGGTTTTTGAAGAAGAATTATATCTCGGTAGACAAGAAGGCTGACTTCATAATTTGGGACAAAAATACAGCAATAACCTTGTCTGTCTATATGTTATTACCACTCTTCAAGAGATTACAAAGGTACAGAGGTTTACAAGGAAAAAAAAGAGAACCAAGAATGAACAGCAAAGTGACAATACACCTAAAAGCATATCTTTATCACTTTAAAGGCTCCAATGTGCTGAAGAAAAGCATATAAAATGGCAACTTGGAGATGTAAAAAGCAAGTTAGCACCCTACACACTTATGCCCCTTGATAGATTAGATTAACAAATTCCAAAACCTGTAAGGATAGGTTAAGCTCTGCAGAAAACAGTTATGAAAACCAACTAAATCCTACGGGCTTCTCTGACCTTTAGCATCTTCAATATCTGCAGCTAATTTGAAAATAAAAGATCTCCATGCAAATCCCTAACAAATTCTGATTATAGGCTGCAGGAGCAATTGAAATTCAAAATTAAGAAGTCAAAAATTCTGGTGTTCCTTGTTAGTTGACAAACAACCAAACATCACAAGTGACAAAGTAAATTCAAGTTTTTTTTTTTTTGGTAGTTTCCCACATACACCTAGATGTCGCAACCTAAAAGTTTCCTTTATGGCACTTTTGTTCCATAGACAGATATCATAATATGTCACAAGATCAACTTTCCCAAGTAACTCCTAAAATGAGATTGTAAGTTATTATTCTTCTTTTATATTTTGTTCAAGGAAGAAACAAAGTTATTCGAACCCCAAACGAAATCACATCTTATGTTAGAAATAAAAAATTTGGCTGCCAAGCAAAGCACAGACCAATTATAAAACAAGGTGCAAAGTAAGATTGTTTTCCCCATACATGATACATCCGATTGCAGATGCATGGCACATTAATTAATTTAAAACTTTTGGGTTAATACTACACAAAACAAATCACTTTTTTTATCACATGATCCATGAAGATGACTTCATGATGCATCACATGGGTTGGTTGTATGCTCCCACAAAAAAAAAAAAAAAAGTTGATATTTAATCCATAGTATTGCTTTTTCTTTTTTTTTTTTGGGTCAGTATGGTATTGCTTAGCAACATGCAATATCTAAGAGAGTATCTTCCACGGTACGCATGTAACTGTCATGCAATGCTGATGCTGAAGGCTCTAAATAGCAGCTCAAATAATTCATAACACAAACTAACACTTGAAAAACCACTACGAACTACATTCTTTAATGGAATGAACGCTATAAAGACAACCTAAACTCCTACCTGGCACAGCAAACAGGAATAAGCAGTAGCAACTTATGAAGAATAACAGAACAACAGCAGCAGCAAAAACAACACAACCATCCCCTAAAATCAGTAAGGAACAAATTAACAACTATATTTATATGACACACATTGTTCTATGCGCAGTCAAATTTGATTAAAATTTACGATCAATCAACAATTCACGATCTTATGCTAAATACGAGCCATTGATTCAATCATCTATCATTATTGCACCACGGTTAATCTCGATTAGATCATATTAAACCAATCAGTTCTTCTCGGTCATAAATCTCCTCTCGATTATTAGGTGATTGCAAAGAAAAAGATAAAGAAACTTGAAACCAAAAATTTCCTCAATATTTTTCTCAATAATAGAACTAAAATCTTTTGGAAAAGTTTCCCTCTTCCTCAAGAGGGAATGCATGATTTCAAGCAACTTTTCCATCTATTTCGCTCAATTCTCTCAAAAACCAAACAGAAACTAAATCGCCCAAGAAAGAAAATCAACAAAATACTACTTTCAACAAATATTGACCCGACACATTACCTACACAAATAATTCAATAACAATTAAAAACAGAATTATTAACTTCAACAAAATTTCTATAAATAACGAACTTTTCAATCCCGTAGAATCGCCCCGATCTGAAAAACAACAACAGCGTGAACCCGACGAGAACGTCTGATCCTTTAAATCCGTCAAAACAGAGCTTTTTCTTTTTCTTTTTTTTTAATTTTTATTTTTGTAAAAAACAGATAATGGTGATAATCTGATCGTGAAAGACTGAAGGAACAGCCCTTTTATAACTGTTGACAGAGAAGAGAGAAGACCTGTTTCTTAGATTTCTCGAGACTTCGAAAATTTTTGCCCTTTTATAAATACAATACGAAGGTGGAAGTTATTTATTTGCTGTCATAGTTGACCAGTTTTTCGTCAAAATGACGCATTTACCCTTTGCTTCAATATATCTCATTCCGCTTATATAGAGTTGTCCGCTGCAGTCGCAACCCTTTTAATAAAACTTGTACCCTTATTATCAAAAGTTAGTTAAACAAAACATGGGCAATAATCCATTCACGCTTGTCGTATTTTCTTTCCACACTGTCTAACAAAATTATTAAATATGTTATATTAATTATATTTAAAATATTATATATTATTTTTATATTTATTAAATAAATATTTTCTTATAGTATTTTATGACTGTCAATTTAATAGTTTAATATTTCCGTTTCTCTGTAAATCGCAAGGATTTCAATTTTGATCCCCCAAAATATTGAAAGCACTCATGGAAATTTGACACGTGTAATTGATAATCAGGACTGAATCAATTATTGGGGTATATTGCCGAGACGAAAAGATATTCCACGTGGCAGATTAAGCCGTTGATCCCCAATTTTTTTACAACAAGGCATGATTCTTTGTCGGATATTAATCAAAATAAATTTAAAATTTAAGAAAAATGCTACGTGGACCGACATAACCTTTCATGAGGCTGATAATGAATTAGTTCCGTAAAGCATAGAGTTAAGCAACGAAATACTAAAATTGATTAAAAAATTAGTATTTTCTTTTTTCATGATAAGCATGAGCTTGAATAGGAAATTAAGTTGCATAGATCGGAAATTGAAGCAAGCCATTCACCTCAGCACATCCTTCGAACCTGACGTCCAGGTGGGTAGGATCCAATGTGTGCAACTGCACTCGAGTTTTCTGCTCCCCAGATATTGGAACTGTTGCTGACATTGATCTGAATCACAGGGACCTTGCCCGGTACCTCCCAGAAGGCACGACTCGTCACGTCACGGATATTGATTTGTTTTCATATTAGCTCCAACGGGTGTTTTTCGTCTAGGTCCCTCGGAGTTTCAAGAAATTGAAGCATCTTTTCGAGCTGCATCTCAGCAGCAATCGCTTTGCATTGAAGTTTCTTTCCCTCCTTTGTTCTTTCATTTGCCAAGCCTTAAGTTTCTCGATCTTAGGTTCAATGAGTTTGAAATGTAAAGATACCTAAAGCTCTCTTTGATAAAAAGATCTTGATGCCCATATTCAGGTTTTGCTTTTCAACTGCCAGAGTCGTACCCTGGAAAAACTCACCTGGATCAGTCATTGTTCTAGCCAAACAGTAGGTTCCGCGGAGCTGCGTGCCTAAGTAACATGTCAAATACTCTAAAATGAAGTGATTCTGATGAAAAATGGGATTGCATTCATGCTTGACGATCATAACTCACATTATCAACTTATTTTTCAAGTAAATTCTATTTTAGTCCAACTCCCAGTTCTTGCCTCATCATCAGTTGCAGAAAAATAACTTTACTGGGACAAAATAGTGTATACCACTCTCACATGGTTGAGATATGGGAATATGGCAATAGAAATTCCAAAAACTTGGTGTATGCTCTCAAATACTAAATTCGATAAAAATCAAATACAAAATGCCCTGAACTAGGGTTTTGATGAATGAGACCCCAACCCTCACTGTTTCCCAACAGCATAAGAAATATTCAATCCCAACACCAATACAATTCTGCCAACAACTTCAGCTTATATACATACATCTACGAAGCTCAGATCAATTCAAACATGTAAGTTTTCTGCCATCTCTATCGCTTCAAATAATTTTCATATCAAATCAGTGGACTAAAAGAGTTATTTGACATTTAAAGATGAAACTCATCATATTATTTTGCTGGATATTTACACTTTACCACCTGGGAACAAATTTTTTCCGGGAAAATATTTGCTTACTATGGCAAGTTATTCATGTTACAATTAAGAAAGCTGCTCAATTACACCCGCAAGGTTTTCATATACTTTTTTTGATCAAATCCACGATAAAAGATTCCAGGCCCGAATATTGTATTATTTGTTTAGGCAACTTCAGTAAGGAACATAAATCTTAGTCATTAAGATGCCCACTGAATTTCCAAAATAAACATATATGATCAAGGATATTCCACTCCATGTCAGTAGAATAAAAAAGAAAGAAAGTTCAGTTCTGGCAGAAAAGTTGGGCAAGAACAAAGGAAAATACCTGCTTTGTTAATAACAGAGAACGATATCAACCTTTGCAGCTGAACATCCGAAAACCTCTCCAGAAGCGAAACAGTGAACGTTGGCCAAAATTGAGTTCTCCCTTTCTTCCTCCTCTTATCCTTCTCATGAGAGACAAAAAAAAAATTTTGAACTAAAAAGAACTAACAGAAGCAATATCAAGCATGAGCAAATATAACGAACCTCGAGTAGGTGGTTTTTAGATGCCATGGATTTAAAAATTTATACTTGATTTCCAAGTATGGTTATACACATTCTGATACAATTAAAAGCTAAATTGTCAGAAGATACCATACAACTTCACAGCCTCATTGAAAGTGTTGGTTTCATTAAATTGCTTTTTAGATGGTGCAATCAATGAGAACGTGCAAAAAGGAGAGTATTATCTGCTATTTGAGAGTTAATCTCAGGAGGCAATTGCTGAAGTAACCCACTGTTAGACAAGTCTTCCCAGCCTTTGATATCCTGTTGCAAGCGAGTTGCACATAAAATAGCATGATCAAGAACTACAGGATCATCAGGAGGATTATGCAGAAGTCTAAGCAAGGTCTGCCTATAAATTTGAGCTGCCAATAGTGGCCTCGCAACCTGCCTGTTTTTACATATCATTGCCACCTTTATAACATGCTTGCAAAGATTTCCCAGACTTGACCAGCGGCAATCACAGATAGAAAATTCTGAACCAGGATTCCAAATTGTATAAGCCAGGTTTCTGTCTGTTTGGGAGATGACCTTTGCAAACTGGATACTCTGCTCATCCAATATGACATCGACATCTGGTATGTGTAGGGCCTGATACCAAGCATTGGTTGAGAAAGATTCGTCTCTGAGATTGGGAAGATATCCCGTTTCTATTGTGTACTGATCTAACCAATATAAGGAGTGAAATTCAGTAGTCAAAGTATAGATTAACCAGTCAATTCTAGGCCAGAAATTAGCATGTTGCTCGTTAAAAAGCTTGTACTTCAGTCTTCTGTGATAAGATTCAATGGCGGCATGGGGCTCTGGACCAGCAACGGGAAGTGACCTTATGCCACTAACCCATGACTCTGCAAGACAAAAAAGCATTTTAAGTCAGAATTTTAACACAACACATTACATTTATCGACAATTAAAAACAATAGTATTCCTAGAAGCAACATAGTTCGATATTCATGTATAAGCAGCAGAAGAGAGATTTGCTATAGACAAAATAAAAGCTAAAAACCAATGGGCAGTCACCTATGTGTGATGACCACCGTCTCTTGAAATAATCCATAAAAGCAGATTGATCAACAAATACTTCCAAGAATTCTTCAACTGCATCCATCACATTAGGTCCACTTCTTGAGGAATATAATATGCAGCCCAACTGTTTAAACATCTCTCGTTGAACATCAGTGTTGCAGCACTTCTTTAAAAGGCTCCTTCTCCAAGCACGGCGAACACGCCATACACACAATAGAACGCGGCACTGGAAAGCATCTCTGCAGATAAGCAACTTAGATTTCACATTCCTTCTATAAAATCAAAATCATACAAATAAACTAAAAACATCATTTTACAATTTACCTTATGACCGAAAATCCAAAAGAAGGATCGTCTACTAAAAAGGCATTGAGTCTCCATCTAGGGTCCTTTGTCCTTATTCTTTCAGCGAGGGAACCTACCCATTTATGAATATCTTGACCGGCCAAAGAGGAAGTAATCACCCAAGCAACAGGAATTGCATTTTGGGATGAGTCAAAGACAAGTAAAGTGGATAGAGGATACTGTCAATAAGGGAATGTTCATTGAGTAAGGTCTTAATCATTTCAAACTATGATAAAGATAAAGAAATAGAGTTAAAAATATATGTGATAACACAGTAGATTCTCTGCATCCTTAACTTAAGCCTATGCCGCTCTCACTCTTCATTTTTCTAGAAGTACTTGCGTTCGACACTTCTTATGGACATGGGCATGGAGGTTCGGCCCTCCAAATAAAAACTTAGAAAAATCTAAATATACCTCTGTCAAACACATAACCATATATCAGACTCATCCCCGAGTCTAAGTAACATAGGTTTAAGAAACAATGGCTTCCCATATAGCAAGTCCACACTGACCAGTTTCCAATCTATATTTGCGAAAATTGATGTACAAAAGAACAGGAAACCAAAAAGTGCAACAAAAATATGAAATTATCATCTCTACTAGATATTGCCTTGTTTAGCATCTCATATACGCTAGAATTTCATTAGCATGTCCTATTATTGTGTTTCTTTAGGCTTGAAACAGCTAGTTTTGTTCTCTTTGGTGTTTTCCTTAGTCTCAAGGTCAGTTTTCTGGTAATTCCAGGTTTTTTTAGGAATTACAGATATTAGGTATAGGGCTTGTCTTAAGTTTTCTATATTATATATATGGTTTTTGTTTACGGTTTAGGTTTTATTTTAAGTCAATTTCGTACTGTCCTGATTTAAATTTCAAGTCCTTGTAAGAAAAGATTACCACAACTCTATAAATAAGCATGAAACAACTTTCAACAAATAGAAAGCAAGCCTATGAGAATTTTACCCGCTGTTATGTTACATTTGGAATTGTGTCAAACAACCATAACCTTAGGTTTAGAACGTAAGGAGATCTAAGGAGCCATGATCTTTCCTTTTTTTTTTCCATTCATTAAATTTCACTTCTGTTTCAGACTGGCAAACATATTTGAATCAATCTCTTTAAACACACAAACACACAAATATATATATATATATATAAACAAAAGAGTACATATATATATATATATAAACAAAAAAGTACCCTAAGTTTCTTTGAGCCAAAGGTAGAATGAGAAGCTATAGAACCATTATTTCCATAGCGAAGCATCTGTTGTAGCTGCCAATCCGTCTGTATCCCCAAAATAAATGGTTCTGAAGCAGAAGCATCTTGGAAGTAAAAAACATGCTTTCGATGCCTTCGTACCCATATCTTTACACTGCATTCCTCATCAATGTGAAGTTCATGTGACATATTACGAATAACTCTTTCAATGTTACGAACATCATTTCGCGTGAGAAAATCATCTCGGTTGTGTGGGCCCCCATGCCCTTGGACCACCTCCACATGATGCAGAATTATTCTGTCCAAGGATATTCCAACATAAAGCATAGACATCACCTTCTGACGCAATTCCTCAGAGATTCGTGGAGCATACATAGCTCTTGTCCCCACAGCATCCTGATCAAGTATCCCATGACAAGGGGTCCCTGTTTTATCTACATGCTTTCTTTGATTATAAATTATAAGGGCAAGGAGGGGACGTGTGTACAAGCGTTTTACGGTAAAGTGGCAAAGGCAACCTCTCATCATGTGGCGTCTCCCTGGCCTGCTTCCTTTGCCCGTTGCGGGTTTGATGTTTGAGCCATCCCCAAGACCAGACTCACAATCGCGGTAGTCTTCAGGACCATAAGAACACCAGTATCTGCAAAATCATGAGACTAGCTTCTATCTTACTTAATGTGTGTAAAGATGAGTTATTAACATAAAAACAAGCATTATTTAACGCAAGAAAATATATTGTAGAACACACTCACAAAGATACACATTCAGCAACACATGCACATATAAAACATGATATACTGGAAAATTTTTCCTGCTAAAAGTTTTGCAACATGATTAAGACAGTAGCCTTCAGAGAAAATATTCACATTTTGCATGGATAGCCTATAAAAGGCAAAGATTAGGAAAAAACTGTGATGGTGAGATGAGAACATGTTTTGCACAACATCTGCTGCCTTTTACAATGAAAACGGAAGACTACTTTGAAGAACTACTGTCACAACAACAATTCAAGAAGTGTCATATATAAACTGGTTTTCATTGGGCAAAGAATTTTAAAGAGGAAAAAGAATAAAGCAAATAATTAATAGGTTGCACAAATTTCAACCAGCTAGACTGTAAATTATTTAACCAACATATAATATATATTGAAGACAGCCTGAAAAAGAGAACCGCTTTTAGTAGCTATGATCAGAAATTCTTTTTGATAGGAGTATTATCAGAAAGTTATTTCCAAAGAAATAAAAAATCAAGCAGTCCTGTAACTCCTGTTTATTAAATAGAGTTCAATTTGCAACATACAATGTATACTCAAGATATCCATCAACCCTTGGTTTGCTGATACTTCCTTCAGATCTCTTCCTCCTTGACTCAATGCGGAAGCTAGCGGGACATTGTGCATTAGATGACTCTCCTTTTACAAAATCATCTACTCTAGAAAAAGGGATTAGAGCAATATCATCACCACCTTGGCGACCACCTTCTACTTTTACCCATGTTATGTGAGCAGCAGAGAACTCTGTGCATTGAGGATCTTGCACTGGAAGGTTAAGAATATCCTCCATTCTTGGCATCTAAACAAATTTTATACATATATATATACACACACACACGCACACACACGCAAATAAAAAGTTACTGCAAGGAAAAGTAAAATTGTAACACTATAACAAATGCAAGGCAAGTATATCCATATTTAACAACCCTGCAAATCATCTTCTAATGGTTCATAGAGTAAACTGCCGTATTACCATCTAAGTGATTGCTCAACCAATTAATGATGATTATGAATTGCTTCTACTTGAACGTTTTGTTTAGTTAAAAATAGTGTCCATGCCTTAAACAACACTTTCTTCCAAATTTCTTTTGGATAAACATCTCAAGTTGGAAACTTGACATTAAATTAGAAGCCAGAAGAAGAAAATTACTACTTCCTTTCGATTTGACGACATGGGCAGAGATGTGTTCACACTGCAACTAAACTAGTTGTTAAAGATATAATTCAAGACAAAAAGCGATTTATAAAATGAAAAGTAAAGGACTTTGGAATACAATGGTAGTTAGACAGTGGTAACATATGAGCAAATGTTAAGTAAGAAATTAAATGCTTACCTTTGATTCATGGCCCTTCATGCTTCCTCCACTCGTTTAAACTACACAAGTTTTTAATCTTTTACTTTCTTCCACTAAATTCAACAAAAAAAAGATCAGAAACCAAAGCTCGAGCATTTGAGACATCAACTTGATCCAAGAGGGAGATATAACCAAAAAAAAAAAAACTTTCTTTTAAAAAGAGGCCTACCAAGAAAATGATTCACTTCGTACACCCAAAGGCAAATTTCAAAGAACCCATTAAGATAAAAATCAATAGAAGGACTGAAAATGACAAAAACTTTAAAAGAAAAATATAGGATAAAGCAGACTCAGGAACAAAAAACCGAAATTTAAAAAATAAAAAACAACAACAACATCATTAAAATGAAAGCTGATTCTGAAAGTCAAGAAATTTACCTTGGATATTGATCGGGCAACCGAAAGGATTCCTTTTTTTTTTTTTCCCAGTTGAATGTAGGCTAGTCCTTTCTGTTTCTCTGAAGGTGCGGGCTCTCATCTCCGGGAACAGTGTACTGATTAAAAACGTACGAAAGAGCTATCCACTATTACAGAGACGGTCCAACAATTTGTCTTACCCGACAATTTTGGGCCAAATTAATTTAAATTTTGAGATTTTAAAAATTGTATATATTTTTAAAAGTAGAATAAAGATTTTATTTTTAATTATTTTAAAAATAAATAAAAAAATAAAAAATTGACAGTTGTTTTCAAATTGAAAAAATTTTTCAAGTAAAAAGTAGATTTTTTAGTAAAAATAAATATTTAAATATTATTTTTGATGAAATCGTAAAAAACTTTTTAACTATATATTTATTTACATTATTATAAAAAGAATGATTAAATCTAACGTCACAAGTTAAGTAATATCAGTTTAATTATTAAATTTATAAAAAAATTAAATTAATTATATTAAATAATAAAATAAGAGATATTGATGTAATTTAATTTTTTAATTATAATTTTTTTGAACAAATTTTAATAATTTCTTAAAAAAACTATCAACTTTTCCTTAAAAAACTATCTATGTAAAAAATACTTTTACTTTTTCCTTAAAAAACTGTTTACATTTTATAAAAACTATTTTTTAAGCACACATTTGTGAGTTTTTCGAATTCTAATTTTAATAATTTATTTAGATTTTCTATAAAACTCCCGAAGATGGTGTCATTTGCGGTATCAAACTAGGTGAAAAGTTTTATATTAATAGATATAATCTTTTAAATCTAACTAGTTCAATTTGATTTGAATTATTATTTAATAATAATTATATTTTTATGTAAATTTTATTATAAAAAAATATAAATAT
>JBBYHO010000016.1:2088624-2108462 GCA_038382025.1 Adansonia gregorii | reverse complement strand
GTTTGAGTGCAAGGCATCTCCATTTATCGTCCTTTTAAAATATAAGTTGACGGGGATGAGTTGGTTCAGGGAATTGTAGTCGGCCTTAGTCAGTTTAGGGAAAAAAAAGATTATGAAAAAATAAAATAAAATAAAATAAAAAGAAAAAGCAATGGTGAACAAATGTGTGTGTAGCAAATCTCACTTAGCCAAAAGAAAATTAAATTCAGATGTGACACGCACAAAGAATATTGTTCCGATTGAAAATGTCAGGTCAGCAACAGCCCCACATGATGTAAAACCGTATGCTCTATGAATCAATCTCTTCCCATAGGGGCCGCTTCTAGACTTTGCAATAATTAATTGTTTTGCCAAGTAGGTCAAACCACCATGTGTTACATGATTTTGGTATATTTAAAGGTGGGAGTAGAACAGAACTTATCCAAAGTCTACTTTTTACCTTAAATGTATGCACGCAGTGGTTGAAATTCAACAACAGATCTTAGGTATTTGAAATTTCAAACATCAGATTTATTAGATTATTAGAATTGGCAACAAGACGAGGTAGAATGATTAATTTTTTTCACCTCGACCCGATTTAATATATATCTAAAATTCATTTCGAAATTTTACTTAATATTTTATATTCTATTAATTTATACAATACTACAATTAAATCAGTTCTTTAAACTATCAATTTTATAATATATATAACCAAATTAGACAACCGGATAGAACTAAATAACTAGTTAATAATTTAACTAATTTAATCAATTAATTCCATCCGATTTTTTTAATTTACGGTGGACAGCATGAAGAGCCAGCTAGACTACAACATTTTTCCACATAAGTTTTCTCTCTTTAGGGTTTACTTACATATTCATGGTAAACTTGTATAGGTGGTCCAGTGACCAAGAAATGATTTGTCGCAAAAAATTATTAGAGCCAAGGCTTTGAAAAAACAAATTGAACCCGGACTTGTTTGAATCTTGAATATTAAAACCAAAACTTAATCTAATTTTTAAATAATTTCTTTTTTTCTTTTTCACTCAGGCCTAATTTTCAAATATAAGATTTTGTCAAAAACCTTCGAACTAAACCCAATCCATGAAAGCCTCCTTTTCCATGCATAACTTCAAATCTTCCAAGTTCAATGATCTGTCTCCATTTAAAAAGCCAAAAGGGAAAGATTCGAAGCCGGACCAGCAAAATAGTAGTTTAAAAAAAGAGAAACGAAAAAAAGGGTCAAATGAACTTAAGCAAGAATGTCCAAGTTAAAACATACAAGGTTTACATGTCATGCATGAATACAACAACAGACAAAGGTTAGCTACTAGGGTTATGGGAAAGCTGAAATTGATACAAACCACAACATTTGACAAACATTTGAGCAACCAGAACAGAACAGTAACAGTAACAGCCACAAACCAACAATTGTTTCTAATGAAAAGAAAAATCTAATTGTTGTGTAATTTTATCAGCTATTTTTACTTGCGTCTTGTGCTAGCAATTGTATGGCCTCCATAACTTAACAAACTTGTCATGACTAGCCGAAGAAACCATCCCTGTCACCGGCGATACAGCCAATGCAGCTATTAGTCCTTCATGAGCTGACAACGTCTTTGTCTTGTTCTCCGACACATTCCATAGCTCCAATGACTGCAGGCAGAACATCCAACTAATTGGCTTAAGTAATTGAACCCAACATCTAAAACGCAACTCCAAAGGCCCCCAAAATTTCAGGTCCGACCCATCCAACTACCCAAGATTTACAACTCATACAGGCCAGATTACATATGCATTGATGCGAATCGTATGAAGATATATGAAATGTACGCGCTAGATGATAGACCCCAATGAGACAGCCTTAAAAACACTTTTCATCAGTCAAAGTTGAATCCGGTAAAAGAAGAAAAGATTTACTTTTGAAATGAAATAAGTAAGGTCCAGCTTCTATAACCTTTTTTTTTTTGGCATATTCCAAATGTCTCAAACAAGGATTCACAAATCAATGGTCCTAAACTTAGTAAAATGGTCCCATATACTCCCAAGTGGGTTTTTTTGGAGAGGCTTACAACGGGTTTTGATGTAATTATTCATGCAGGTTCCATACGCGCATGGTCAACTATTCATGCAGGTATGATTCATGTACGTTTAACTTAAATGGGCTTCAAGAAGATAATCATAAAATAGTCATTATAAACAAAGAAAAACATAAATGTTAAAACTTGCCTGATAACAGCCGACGACCAGCAATGATGGACACGTAGGTTGGAAAACACAAGAGTGAAACTTGTTGCCATTACAGCTCAACTCATGAACACATTCCCCTTCACTCCCTGATCCAAAGCTCCAAATTCTGACAGAGTCCTCGCTAACAGATGCTAGAAGCTCACCCAAAGGATCCCAGCATACAGATCGGATCAGTTTTGTATGCCCCTATTGTTGGAAATTCCAAATAAGAAGGTAAATCAGTCATGTTATAGCAAAGTGAAATGCGGGGGGGAAAAAGGATCACAATTCTTATCTATATGTACAGACAAAATTCCAAAGAGAAAAGCAAACAACACAGCCAGGGCAAAATTCCTCTTACTATTCCACACAGCGATAGGGATGTGACCATCATTGGATCTTTTTTCAGTCTAGTACTCGGTCACCAAAACAAGCTACAGTTCAGCTAGGCTTACGTTGGTAGCACATTTATAACTTTGGTCACCCAAATCACAAGTTTTGATCTAATATCAATCAAGTTGTAATACGACATTTGGAAATTCAACACTTTAAAGAAATTTAATAGTAGCTTGAAAGATGACCAGGGAAAAAAAAATCTAGATTCCAAATCCTCTCTGTGACTCAAAGCTCTAATTGCAACCCGAATTATGGCTATAATTGGCTAGTCTTAGAAATTTATGACCACTGAAGAAAATCTTCCAGTACAAAATATCAAGAAAAATTTATTAGCAAGAAATTTATTGTAGTAGCCCATTTAAAAATTAAAAATTAATTTAAATTGAAAAAATTCACCAGCTTTAATAGGTTTACTAAATCAAAAACTTAAGCCCTTGATCTTGCTTCTATATCATATATGCAAATACAATATCTGACGCAGACTGAAATGACTTGCTTTCCTCTTGTAGTTTCTTCTTTTTGTTACCAGCTAATTCCTTGGGTTTTCTCTTTTATATTTATATATATATATATATATTATAATCCATGGTGACTAATTCACCTGTAATGAGTGCCGACATGTTTGGGTTTCTGTGTCCAATATTGATACAACATTGTCGGCGGCTAAAGCAAGATATTTTCCAAGGCGAGGCTGAAATCTCAACTGGGCCGTACCAGGGGCTGTACCACCCTGATTCACACAAAGGAAACAATCTTAATAGTTGTGCATCCACCTCAAAGAAAGAACCCTGAATTCAATTTTAGCTTGAATTACAAGAAAATCTGATGCAAGATTGTACCTTGGAAACTCTTGTGCAGCTCCCATTGTTGATACTCCAGTATCGTATTTCACCATCACCATCACAAGAGCAGATAAGGTCATCCTTAGTTGGGTGGAAGTCAAGTGACATAACATTACCAGAATGTCCCACAAAGGTACGAAGTGAATAACTAGTCTGCAGAAGAAGTCAAGAAAATACACCATCACATCCAATAAAAAATAGATTCTCATCAAAAGAATGGAATGATGTCCACTTGTTTTTTGAACAACACATGAGAAGTCGCCACAGACACATGATTTACTTCATTTTATTAATATAACACCATCTTTTACCAGTCGGAATATTCATTTTCAGACATTCAAAGCACAACATATTTCCAATGTTGCAACAGCTGCAGATTTAATAACATCTGGATCAAAGGTTAATCCAAACTAGAATTCAAAACAGAACATACAATCCTTCTCGTTTTACTTGCAGGAGGAAAGAGCTGCAACATTGATAAGTATGAACTACTTTTCCAGAAAGAATACACAGTATTTCTCACGAACAGTGAATGCAATAGCTGCCCATTACAGAAACCTACTTTGCATTACAAAGTATGCTATTTAAGGGTTTAATAGATTTCGAGAAACTGCCCATAGACCATAATTAAGGGGAATTTTCTTTCATTCTAGACGGTGCTAACTGTTCTATTAGCAAGAATTAAAAACCGCTCCAGAAAGCCCAACCCATATCTACACATGCATTAAATTAAAAGTCGTCAGAAATAACTGATTGCACCATGCTAATGGATGACGAAATAAATAAAATCAGCAAAACAATTCATCTTTAATTTATCTCGATGCAATTAGATGGCTATTCAGAAGAAACAACACTTGGAATGGCAATAGCATGGACATGCATGGAATGTTTTAGATGAAAACTTGAACAGGTAACAACATGGGAGTATCATGCATGAGTACAAGAAGACATGATTAGCTCAAAAGTCAAAGCAATCATGAGTAAACGAAAAGAAAAATCTCCACTAACACTGTCGGCATCCCAAACTCTGACAGTTTTGTCAAATGAAGACGTCGCAAGGCGTGACATGCTTGGACTGAAACGAACATCAGTAATCAAACATGAATGTTCTTCAAGCGTAGACTTCAGGTTCAAATTGTCTGTGTACCATAATACAGCCTGAGTCGGGGGGGAAAAAGATGCAAATGATTTCACTTCTTAACATGATTAGAGAATGAAAACCAATTGTAAACTAACATTTCAAGAGTACGCAAAATTCTCTCTCTCCTCTAGGAACTCACCTTTTTATCATGGCCACCACTAGCAAGCAACTTCCCATCTGATGAGAAATGACAACAAGTAACTTTGCTATTGCTTGCTCGAACAGAACTTACTTCTATAAATGTGAAACCTGAAGGAAAATTCAAATTCAGTATAGTGTAAAACTGGAGCATTTCGAATATAAAGCTTGATCATGAAATCGGTAGCACTAACCAACAATTAAAAGTACAATTCAGTGAGAATAACACCAAAACATACAACGTTTAAAGAGATTTACAATGTCAGCAGTTAAAATGCACTTGGTGAATTCTAACAAGAGTGTATCAATTACCATAATCATTTGACAAACAAATTTTAACAGATTTTATAAGAAAAGCGGTTATATAAGATTCCCAATAACAACAGATTTTAACAAATCATAACCATAAAAATTATATCATACACCTTTAGTAACATCCACACATCGGCCAACAGCATCTCTAGGATCTGTATCATCATGGGATAAAAAAGATTCAACGTTATCATCAAGTGATCCATCCTCCACAAACCGATCCATATCCGCCTTCAATTCAAGATCTTTATCATCCCACTGCCAAAATGGAATTATAGTGAGAATTCAAGCAAAAACCTTTTTATTCCACCAACAACATGGGAAGATAATAATGAACTCACCAACTGATTTGTTGGTGATGTAAGTGTGCCAGCACCATCAGCACCAAACATCATTAGAGGCTTGGAAGAACTGCCACTATGAGGCAGAGCAGGCATTGAAATCACATCTCCAGGAGTGTGTGTTGACGGTGTGGAAGGTGCTGAACTTGGGGATGGTCCGGCAGTGTTTGCTGTCCCAGTGCTATTGGCAGGGCCTGAAGAAGACACGGGCTGTTTTCTCTTTCTTCCATTCTGGTTTTTTGAAACCTTAAAATTAATTAAGGAAACTATATTAGGAACCCGCTCAGATATTTTACTTAAGCTAAGAATCAGAAGTCAATAGAAAGTTAATTACTCTCAACCTCCATGTTCCTGCAAAAGAACTTATAAATGCAATCCAAACTCACTTGAACAGGATAAAGAGATAAGTATTAAAGCTTAACACCATACAGTACAGATACTCTTGAAATGTTTCTACAATATACGTATTATAAAAAAATGATAGTAACGGTATGGTTTTTGAAGCTGCTCTATTATAATCCTAGGGAAGAAAAATGCAGAAATAAAGCATTTATGGTTCAGTCCAATTTTTTAATAAAAATGGTAACACTATTCTAAGAATATGGGAGAGGAGAAAATTTAATGGGAAATTCAAAACCTAAGTCTATTAGCTAGATTTGTCACCAACAGGGACATTAAAGATCTCTACTATACCCATACCGACAATGCACCACAAGTAACACTTCAAAAGGGTGCCACATGGAAGCAGATAAAACCCTCAGGAATACTTTTAGCAAGATGAATTATAGGTAACCAGAAAAGGGCAGACCTGATCATTCCCTCGAAATGAGTTTGACATGCTACCATCCCCCGTGACACTTCCACCTCCACCAACTTTATCTTGCTGATGAAGACTTGGATTAGAACCCTGTGGCTGCTGATTCAAGAGAGCATGCTGCTGAAGCTGCTGCTGCTGCTGCTGCTGCTGCTGTGCATTACTGTTATGTTGCTGTTGCAGTTGTTGAAAGTGAGCCAATTTTACCTACAAGGCAAATGAAATATCTAAGAAATAGAACAATCACAAAACTTATGTGACAACAAAATACCTAGCAAAAGAAGGGGAAATTTGAAATTTCCTTCTAAGAGAAAGAGTAGGAAAAACACACTACATAGAGACAGTAATACCTTCATTATCATATCTGCATCTCCCCGAGGCATGAGTGGACTGCCCGCCTGCAAAGGTGATAGATTTGGAACCCCGTCACCAACGGAATTTGAAAGGCCCATGGTCCGATTACTATTCAACAGCATTCTCAATCTTCTATTTTCATCACCACCAGCAGGTGATGTCAGACTCTGCTGAGCAAGCATGAGTTGCTGCTGATGCTGCGGTGTCAACATCTGAAGTTGATGAAAAGGCTGAGGAGCCTGTATAAAAGGCTTTTGCTGCTGTAGTATCCCAGGGCGCAGTTGGTCCAGTCCCTAAAAATGGAGAAAATGAAAACCATTTAAAAAAGAAAACCAAATGAAAAAAATAAAATTTACAGTTCAATAAAACAATGATAAATAATAACAAACTATTTCAACCAAAAGATTAATTTATTTACCCCAACACATACAGATAGATATAACCACAATACTAAGAGTTACCAGTCTAGGGTAAAGCAAATCTTTGCAAAACTTACTGTTAATGGCCATCCTTTCAAAGTCAAATTATTACCACCTTGATTTGACCCTGAAACAAACATGAAATTAATAATATCATTAATTTTCCAAATTTCCAAATTTCTAAGTAACTGAGCACAGCAAATCACAAGAACAAGCAAACAGCAGTTGAGTTAATACTATCACTAACATGCTGTTTTCAAAGGAAAGATGCAATTTGAACAGAAAAATTTGAGAAAAGTGCAAACAACCTACCTGGAATTCCTATTAAAGATCCATCTGGACCAACAGCCCTGGGATTCAATACTGGATTTATCTCAGTCTTTATGTCCTGCTTCCAGATAAACTTCAGAACATGACTAAGGGAAGCAACAACTGAAAAGAGATAAATGTAAGGTGACCCTACCGGTGTTCCTGGCAATTGCTGACTCCGAGCTTGAACTTGCGGAGACATAGCACCAGCTGTGCCATGCAATACTTGCCTGGAATTTGCATGATGCCAAATTAGTTTATTGGTATAAACAACTGAGTGTTGGATGCTTGAACAAACCCTAGGTGTGTTATTGCTATTTCAACTAACAAGGAGGGGAAACAATTCAATTTGTTTTGTTGCCATTCAGTGGCTCAAATTTACAGCAGACTGACCACAAGATTGAAGAGAGTTACCCTAAAACTTATATTGAAAACCTTCCAAAGCATTTTTGCAAATTGTCTTACTTAACATCCATAAGAATTCATTTAGATTACTTTTTACAAAATCATCTGCAGCCAAAGGCTCTTTTGAGTAATAAAAGAAATATAAAATAAATTACCCTGAAGGTTGGCTGGTTGCTGCTGCAGGCTTCAATATTGAGGCATGATTGGGATCCAAGAGCTGGCCAACATTCTCACCATACCTTTGCTGTAAGGAGCTCCTAAGATGGTTAAAAACTAAAAGATGAACATGTTTCTAATAAATCAATAATGATCCACCAACCTTTATAGCTGCATCATCCAAAGAATCCCTTTGAAGTGGCAACTTTAGTTTTTCCTCATACATCTTCGTCGCCATGGCATTAGCAGTTCCAACAGGCTGATGCATGAGAGAGTCATTTCCAACAAGTCCGTTAGTACTGCCATTTAGGAGATGAGACCCATCCCTTCGCTGCTGGGGCTGCTGCTGTTGCTGCTGCTGTTGCTGTTGTTGTTGCTGTTGTTGTTGTTGTTGTTGTTGTTGTTGCTGCTGCTGCTGCTGCTGCTGCTGCTGTTGCTGCTGTTGTTGTTGCTGAGCATGTCTCTGCATTAGAATCTGTTGCATATGCAATTGTTGCTGCTGCTGCTGCTGCTGCTGTTGAGGTGGCTGCTGTTGCTGCTGCTCCCGCACTTTAATCATCTGCGTCTGCAATACCAATTCACCATAAGCATCATATATTCTAAGGACAAATCATTCGGAATGCTTAGGATTTTCTACAGTATAAGTACAGTGTAAATAATTACAACTTGTAACAAATTTGACAGTGAGACTAATCCTGCCATCAATTGCTTCCTCATTTTCAATGACCAAAGACCGTTAGTTAGCCAGTCATGCAACAAAGCAAAACATAAAGGCTCCCGTATGGTATTAAGCTACAAGTGCATTATGATATCCCTTCAGGATAAGAATCCAATTTCCATGTTAAATATATATATATATATATGCAATGTCCAACTAATAAATCCTGACTAATGTCTCTTGAGTTGTCATTTATCAACATACCAATCAAAACTAATGAAAATTCAATAATATATTAGCAAGAAATACAGCAATGAGCTAGAAGAATGAACACTCCGGAGAGCACTGATATAAACTGCAAGTCACGTTCAGCGTAGCTTCCTTCTAAAGAAATTGCCCGATATTAATCATACAAAACATAGAGGCAAAAGACAAGGAGGTTTTCCTCGGTTTTTTCTTGTTTCCTTCTCTCAGTTTGCATGCATACAAGTGTGACATTTTAAGAAAGAAAATTCCCATAATCACAATTTGGAGCAGATTACCATTAATGTTTTGCAGTAAATTCAGTCACTTAAACAGCACAAAAGCAAAGAGTTCATTTTGTCAGAGACAAGAAGCCCTACCATACGTAATAGACTTTGAATATAATGGTTATAAAAAAAGGTGATAAATGAAAACCATAACAGAACTGCAGATGGGGGGTTAACCTCAAACCCAAACCCTTCAAATTTGCCTCCTCTCCCCCACAAACAATGCAAAAATGAATTGATGCTAGGTTATTTAAACAAATTGACAGTTTGAAATTGAAAATGTGAAAATAAAATCAAAACCAACCTCAATATAAGACGCGGCAACCTCAGAGTGCTTCTCATTAGTCCTGGCAATGAATATGTCCCAGAAAACGGACCACCATTCAAAGAGAAAACCTCCAGGTGCATCAATAGCTGGATATCCAGGTTCAAAAATCAACATCAGAATCAATAAAAGTATTAAATTTGCTCAATCAAAGTGGGTGTTTAGAGTAAGAATATGAAAATCAGAAAAGTAGGAAAAAAGTGTTCTTCAGCTCTAGGATCATCCCGGAACCCACTTTGTTACTTACCTACAGGATCGGATGATACTTTTCCTTCAGCTTGAAATGCCTGAGCTGAAGCCTTTAAATCCCTCTTTACTAAATAATCATGTATATACACATCTAACCTGTTATTGAGAAAAATACATGGCCATCAGGTATCACTTATGACATCATGAAATCAAATTTCACAAGCATGACTGTAAGCAGCAATACTATCAGCAAAGACAATCAAATCCATAGTTAACAAAAACAACGTAAACATTATATACCGAAAATCAGATGACGAACAGCTTTATATAATTTTGAAATTTAACATGATATTGCACAAAAAAAGTACCTCAGAAACGATATAACACTAATGGCCGAGGGGTTTTGCATGCAACAGTCTTTTCAAAGCAGAGCACTGACATTAAAAATATATATATATATAAACCCTAAACCTAATTTAATTATTTAAGAAAATAAAGAACACAAATAATAAAAAAACATAACAGTAACTAGAAGTGCCAGAAAGAAGAAAACCCTAACAAATACCAGCTTCAGAGAACTAAACTTGGAATCTAAAAGACTTCAGAAAGAACAAGCAAAAACCAAGAAAAGCTTATATTCCCAGAACCCAAATCAAGCAAAACAAGGAAAAAAATTAAAAAGATAATTGAAAGCCAAAAAGTAAACTTTAACAAGAAGAGGAAGGAAAAAGGACTTACATTTTATCAGCTTCCCAGTTGGTTTGAGACATCTTGTTGAGTCTAACAACCGCCCGAAAATACTTAAGAACAGCTCCAGATTCCTAGGTACTTGTCTGAACAGCTTCTCTTCCAGTTTTATTGGCTACCCAAATAATAAAAGTACTAATTCGTTATTAAAATATGAACCAAAAAAATAATTATTACAGTAGTAGAAAGAAAGAGAAGAATCTATGTAGAGGAATAATACAAGGAAAGAGGCAGAACCTCTTTTATTTTAGCAATATGAAAATTACATATATTTATTATAGATTTAAAAAAAAAAAAAGAAGAAGAAGAAGAAGAATAAAGAAAGGGAATTATAGACAGAGAGATACCTGCAATCTGAAAAGAACATTTATTAGCTTTCTTGCAGAGTTTTTTTGTTTTTAAGTGAATTTATTTTCCATTTCTCTTCTGTAGCTTTGGTTCGATTTGGCTTGCTGTTGCAGATATCATAATGACTTTGTTAGTTCAATTTACCCGAAAAGCCCTTCAAATTTATCTAGTTTGTAAAATTAGACTGATTTCGTGAGATGACCTTAAGTCCTTCTTGACTATTTTAACCCTAATGTTTGCTTCAAACTACAGAGAGTTTTATCGAGAAAGCTTTGAGTTAGGTGAGGTTATTGGGAAGTAATTAGTAAATTCGATAGAATATAAAAGTTCTAGTGCTTTTCCCATTGTGGGACTTCTATTCTTCACTATTTATGAAAAAAACCACTAACTCCTTGCTTTTTTATGTTGTACAGCCATTTTATGTTATTTCCATTTTCAGCTGGGCCCATTTTTAGCCCAAATATATTTTTGTTGGTAACCCAATCTTGATTAAGAAATTGTTAAAATTGATTAATTCTTCTATTTTCCATTTATATTATATAAAACTTTTTCAATTTTCAAATTTGAAATTTAAGAATACACTTGGTACGCAAAAAAATAATTTTTTAAAAAAATTAATATTTTACATTGTTTCAATAATCTTATACAAAACATTTTTAGTTTTTTAGTTATTTTTTTAAAATAAAAAATTACATTGAAATAAAAGAAGAAATATCTTACATTAAATGATTTTTTTTAAAAGGGATCGATCTATGTGTAAGGGGTCTATTTTCTTCTTCAACTTCTATGCCGGAAGAGATTGATTTCTGTACTTAAAGAATCGACCATTTTTACTTTTTTTAACTTTCAAAAATATTATATATATATATATATATTTTATAAAAAATACCTTAGGCTTATCTCATTTTTATTGTTTAGCATACTTTCTTACAACATCTTCATTTTTGTATCAACAATTGACGCCATCTGTGAGAACCGATAAGTTATAAGTTCATAATCGAAATTTTATTCAAACATATAAATAAGTAACTTTGAGTTATTTGATGTATACAGCAGTAATTTGTCTACTCGATTTACAACTTGCACAGTGATAACTTGCTCACTCAACCTACACGAAACTTGGCATATAAACAAACCCACTTAAACTATACGAAACTTGACATATAAACGGGTAACATCAAATTGCCATGTAAACATATCTACCTAACTTACATAGTCCACCCTTGCCAGGGGGTTAATGTTGCGACAGACATTAATCCCATATCGATTAGTCAAGGATATGAAATTGTGATTTATAAAGTAAAGGCTAATCTTTTCATATTGAAGTACTTTTACTCAAAGAATAAAATTAATCTGTGCATTATTCCAGAGAAAATAATATTTTATAACGAACACAATTCGATTATCCTTGTATCAAAAAAAATAATATTTGAATTAAAGCAATATATATATATATATTTAATAGGTGCATTTAATCCATTAATAGGTGTAATTTTTTTTAGAACAAAAGAAAAATCTCGTGGAAGGATAGATAATAGAAACCAAGCTTTACTAACATTATTTCATTCTCATTATCACATTGTATGAATTTAAACAATAATAAACATAACGTATTTAATGATTGAAAATTCATCCTAACACATACCATTTTGCAACTGTGTGAAGCCTTTTTTTTTTTTTTTTCCGCTCTCACCGAAGAGAGTGCGAGTATTTCGCACAGGATAAAAAAGATCAATTATTATTTTTTCTGAATATATAAAAAGAGGTAAATGAAACTGGAATTATAATCATTATCTTTCGAAACGTCTTGTCAAGATTAAAGATGCTTTGGATTGAAAATTAAAGTTAATTTTTCCTAGTGAATTAAGGATTTTAAGCCTAATTCAGATAAAGGTAAGCTCGGGAATTAAATTTCTTGGCCCAAATATTTGTTTATGGGTTTAAAGGGTGCTCCGACAAGATGCAATCAAGGGTTGGATCCACTTTTTCAGTAACAGGTCCAACCCAGTTATTTGAATGGCTGCGTATCAGCTCTGCCCTTCTACCTGCAACGAACAAGTGCAAATCAAAATTGCAACTTTTTTCTTTTTTTAATTGGTTTGTTTCGCCAACATGGTTTACTTAATTTCTACCGCATCATTTGAAATTGTCGAAGTTTAAATCATGATTACTCAAATTAAAACTTCAGCATTTTATACAGTTTCTCCTCTGCCGTTTTGGTTTAGACGTGGAGTAGTCCAAATTTAATTTTGGGATTCTACCTTCCCATACGGGGAAAGCCATCTTAATGTAATGGTCTAATTAGCATTTGGACCTTGCGATAAAGTCTCCATTTGTCTTTTCTTCTTCAACAAAATTTTTATTTGTTTTTTAATTTTTTATTCTTTAATTTTATTATAGTAGTTTATTTTTGAAATAATATAATTTTAATATATATATTTTAGATAATTAAATATAATTTTTATATTTTTAAAAATTTATCAATAAACTTACGTTATCTTCCTTAATAACCATTTTAACTCTCATATTAATGTCACTAATCTTTTAAATCTAGACATATATTTTATCATTAATTTTAATTTTATCGTTATAATACGTAATATATTGCTACAATAACAAATCTCATTAGTTACTATTTTTTTTAATTTTTGCTAGTTAATCTCCTATGTTATTATAATTTTCTATCTAATCGAATTTTTCAGTCCATTTAAAAGAAACCTCTCAAAGCCTACATATATATATATATATGTATTCAACTATATATATTGTTATTCGAGGGCTATTTCTTTGTTAATGTATGGTCTAGCAAAGGACAAGCGGATTATTTACATAATGATAATAATAAGAAAATAAGAAATTCAATAAACAGTGCTTATTAGCAGCAGTCAGATTCCAATACAATGATGTGAAAAGGTTATTGTAAAAAAAAAAAAATCAATTTTTTTATTTCTAATTTGAGTTGAAATTAAATTCGAATCCATTTGACAAGTAATTACAGCTATTTTGTTTATTCCATGCACAGAATGTATTGGATGATTTTTTCTTTTTTACAAAAAGGGAAATCAGTCTACCTATCTATGACAATTTTATATAATCTTGGATTCTGGTCATGAATACGTTTCGAAGTATTCTCTTTCTGACATACTTACCAGTGCAAAGAAGAGCGAAAAAAAAAATGAATGATACACCACTTGCAGCAAGGAAGGTACAATTATATTTGCTCACATTCTTTTATATATATATATATATATATATATATACAGACACTATCAAGTAATTCATCTGATTCGACCAAGTTTTACTTTTTTATATTTCGGATTGATTTGATTTGAAATAATATTTTTAAATCAAATAATATATTTTATATAATTTAATTATAAAATATATAAATATTAATATAAAAATAATATTTTAATATTATAAATAATGATTTTTATACGCATTCATAATTTCATTGTCATGTTTCATATTAATTTGTGTATATTATATGCATCAAATTTTGAATAAATTAATTTGATATAAAAAGCTTTAAATCGTTAAATTTATATTAAAAAATGATGTTAAATAGTTTTGAAATCTGAAAAGGGAAACAGAATTGAGTTGATCAAACGTGTAAACAATTTATATTGTTAATTGTTAAATCTAAAATTAACTAATGATAAGTGGAAAAATTCAATTTAAATATAATTAAATCACAAAAAGTTCATAATTTAACAGGTAATACCATTTTAACAAGATAAAAGTAAACCTGTGGCAGAATTAAAAATAGAGTCATTGAGGAAATAGGGATGAAGAAGAAGAAGAAGAGTGTGGGCATATGGAAATGTCTCTCTTCCTATTAGTATTTTCCTTGGTTCTCTGATCTCATCCCATCTCATGTCAGCTAAGACCCAGCTGCTGCAAAAGCAACATGCCACTGAGATCAAGTGGGGGCCAAAGATCAAAGCATCAGAAAAAACAAAAATTACAGAAGGAAAAATTCTTCATCCCTTAGCCTAGGGGACCCCCCCTCTAATTTTAATATTTTATATATATATTTTTGTTGCTATTATTTGCATCATCATATCATTATCTCATGAAGATCCAAGAAAAACCAGAAAAAACCTACTAAATCCAAGAATTTCTACACAGTAAATGAAATTTGTCCTTTGCAAATTGCAATCTGCATGAATTGAAAACATATCTATTTGTCAGTTTTAAAAAATAGTGAAAAAAAAAAAACTTTTGTTTTCTTGAGAGATTGCATGACATTGGCAATTTGGCATGCATGCACAACCATCAGTCTTTGATCAGTACCTTTGCATGCCATGTCATGCCAAGCTATACTTTGCATAGATACGCCCTTGCATCGAAGCCTAAGGCTCCCCCATTAAGGCCCACATCCTACTCCGCCTGCGAGTGATGTCCACGCGCCACCCCATTTTGTAGAACGTGCTTGGATCTTTAAGACCCGATATGTGAAAACCGCCTCCAATGGCAGCCTGCCTCGAAAAACGAAGACCAGAAACATGCAATAAGCCCGTGGAGCATCGTGGCGTGTTACAAGCAAGGAAGAGCGAGCAGTTAAAAGAGGGTGAGTGATGACATTAGTTTGGGAAAGCATGCAAATGAATTTACCGAAAACCATGTCAAGTAGGACGCGAGAGAGAGAGAGAAAGAGAGAGAGCTGTTTGTATGTTTGATCATTAAACCATGCAATCTGCCTGCCACCTGACTGCAAAATTGTCAGTGAGAAAAAGAGTGACGTAAGTGTCTGAAATACCGTAACGCGTGCATTGGAGGCGTGTGATAGGGATTTCGAATTCAATGCCCCGAAAAGTCCAAATGCCCAACCCTCTTATTTTTTTAACCCTACCGTTGGATTTTATTTTTCTTTTTAATTTTCCCTCGTCCTATAGTTTTTCTCACACCTCTCCCCAAATTGTGTCATGGCGGCAGAGAGATTAAAAGAGAAGGGAATTTGTTTGCATCAGCAACAAGCGGACGGATTGTAATTTCTGTAGCAATGGAGGCGAGAAAGAGACGATGACAGGAAATGAGGCAGACCTGTGAATCCATTTCTGAAAGCTTCGTACAATATATCTAATCGTCAATGGATGAGAGGGGAGGCGTCAGATCGCCCCATCATTATCTCAATTATCAGTGTGAAAGGGAAGGAAACAAAAACTACACACGCATATTATATATATATATATATATACACATAATATTACGATATTATTTAAATTTATTATGAGTTTATATTTAATAATAAATTGTTACAAAGTAAAAAATAATAATAAATATGTTGAAATCTTATATTGATGAACGAGAAGGAAAAGAGGAAAGAGAAAAGAAAGAGTTTTTTGTATTTTTTATATTATTGTTATGTTGTAAAAGTATTAGTACAAGTGAGTATTTATATATAACGTATTAAACTGAATAAGAAAATAAAAATAAATAATCTAAACTAAATAAAAAAATATAAATCAATTATTAATTGACATACTAAAATTATGCTAAATAAGTCAACAATTTATTGTTTTAACACCCCTTTCAAACTCAAGGTGGCATAGAAGATGAGAGCTTGAGTTTGAAAGCTTGATCTTGAAAGCATTCAGGATAGTCGAAAACCTTAGGAACCGATTTGGTTTACGAAGGAACCGGATGAAACGAGGATGAACCGGCTGATTGTTAAAATCTTTGAACCGAACCAAACTGAATCAAACCAAAAGAGAAGAAAAGCGGACGTGATGCTATAGGACACGTGTATCAATAGAATTATGACACGTGTATACCACGTATGAGTCAAGGATGACATGACTGCTTATCGAGATGATGACGTAGCAATGACAGAGAAACACATGGAGAAATAGAGGTCGGACACGTGTTATGTGGGATGACGTGGTAGCTACCTTTACTGATGGCGTGGCAATGATTGGACCACCATTTGCTGACGTATTTGATGACGTATCGATAATTGAACTTCTTTTATGTTGACGTGTATGTTATCGTGGCCTACTGACGTGGATTATGACTATGCCTCATTGCTTACGTGGATGATTATGCGACTGTTTGACATGACTCATGAATGCCAAAAAGACATCGTTTTGGTTATCTTCTACTTTTATAATCTGAAAAACTGCGTTTTGCTAGCAGCAGATTTCAATATCGCGCGAGGGCGTATAGATGGGTTTTTGGGAGTAGGATTTCGTCTATTGAACTTCAAGAAGAGAAGAACAATTTGATATTAACCAAATTGCTTTAAGACAGATCGAAGATCCCGAAAACTAGCTAAAAAAAACCCTAGAGATGGAGCCCGAAAATCTTTCCTTTTTTTTGGGACGAGGCTCTGATACTATGTTAAAATCTTAGATTGGTGGACGAGAAAAAAAAGAGAGAAGAGAAAAGAAAGAGTTTATTATATTTATTATATTGTAAAAGTATTAGTACAAGTGGGTATTTATATATAATGAGCTCAACTGAATAAAGAAATAGAAATAATTGATCTAAACTAAATAAGAAAATAGAAATTAATTATTAATTGACATACTAAAATTATACTAAATAAGTTAACTAATTTATTGTTTTAACAAAATAAATTATGTTAACCTTTTAAAATTTTAAAAATAAATATAAATAATTTTAATAAAATAAAATAATATTATTTGATTCACTTACAATGTAAATTTTATACACATTCATTGTATCAAATATAAATATATTTATTATATATAATAATATTTTGTTAAAATATTAACAATAATAAATAAAATTATCAATTTACTGATTTATACTGCATTTGCTCATGCATTGCACGGGTGTGTATGCATTTAATATTTTAAATCATGTTATTATTATTATCAATAGTGAAATTATAGATTAATAAATAACTGTTTTAGTGAATTTATCAATACTAAAAATGAATTTAAGTAATATATAATGACATATTATTGGATCAATATTACTTAAAATTGTTTCAATATAACTGCTTGAGTTACATGTGAAATCATATTATTAATGGCTATTATTATTAATAAATTAATTTTAATAATTAATTAGCATTACAGGATCAATAATCAAATTACATTATTAATATTAATTAAACAACGTTTATATTACTTAAACTTATTTTCAATCCAACTTATTAAGTTATGTGTAAATGATGAATTGATTAGTTACAATTATCACAAATTTAATTTATTAGGTTTAAGTGAATGAAATTTACTATTATAAACATGAAACTCATCTTTTCTAAATTTATTCTCAATCTAACTACTTGAGTCACATCCATATAAGATCAATTTATTAATTTTAATTATTATAAATTTTATTTATTAAATTGAAGTATATATATATATTTTAATTTTCAATGGATATCATTTATTAATTAATAATACATAAATTAAATTAATTTTATTTATTAATTAATTTTAATTATGATAATACTAAAATCATGTAAAAAAATGTTAGAATATTTAAAATATCATTCATAAAAACATTTAATAATTCAAATCAATTTTATCGTACACGTAAGTATGATTGAGTTTTGCAACCCAAAAGCCCTTGTCATTGCACCTCACTTTGCCAATTTAGATTAAAACCTTTTTCTTTTTTCTTTTTTTTTAGTTCAAAGTACATTGCAATAATTTAAAATTATAATTTTAAATGTTAAAATTTAAATTTTAAACTTATTAAATATTATAATTTCATAAAATAACTGAACTAAGTCTTGAATTAATTTTTTTTTTTGTTTTGTATTTATATATACAAAGAGTTAAGACCTATAAGTTTTTTGCCTTTATAAAAGGTTTTCCCTTTATGTTTAACTTTATAAGATGTTTCTTTTATTTATAGGTATGCTTTACCAAAAAAATGTAAAACATTTGCAGTGATTCATTGAATGATCAGTTTCTGGTTTTACGAAATTAAGGCTTGATCGATTTTGAACGACGTTTTTTTTTTTTTTTTTCAACGAGAGATGAACAATAGTGTCTTGTACATGAGATTGGGTGATCATCGATCTTTGTTATTAATGTAATTTTTTTTTACGATCATGTGATACATGTAATTTCATTAAAAAAACAAATTATAAATAATTTTGATAGATTTGAAAATTATTACGGTAAAAAATAATTCTCGAAACATTTTATTTTTTAATCCAATCACAGAAAAAATATTCAAACCATTTTTTAAAGAAATTTTTTGGTACATTAACAGTAAAATTTTTAATTTAACAAGTTAAAAATCATCAAATATCTCATTTATTTAACATACTCTAAAGATATGTATTATTTTATTAATTTTATTCGTAAAATTTAAAAACTTTATGCTCGGTTGTTTAAACTGATAAGTAAATACAAGTGTTAGAGTTTCATCTACATAACACATGATAAGCAAATATACCTATAATTAAGGGTATAATAATTGGGGTTGAAGTATGAGGCATTGAGATTTAAAGTCCTAAAAGATATATCTTTGGACTCACAAAGATGAGGAAGATAGTCAATTAAATGGGCAATTAAATTTGAATGGAAACATCAAATAAATCATATCAAGATTAATGAGTTTATTAGGGTATCAAAGATTTTTAAAATGAAAGAAATTAAATTCAATAGTCTATTTATTTGTGTTACATTTATTTACGTATCATAATCCTTTTTAAAATTTATATAAATTTTAATATATTAATATATTTATTTTATATTTTATATTAATTATTTTTCTTACATTGTATAAATTATATAAAGCGTTCAAAATTGTGCTCAAAGATGAGTAAATAAAGAAAGTAACCTTACGGAGGGAAATCGGTTGGCTATTTTATGGGTTGCATATCCATTTTTGGCAAATGACCGAACTGCCATATAAATCAAGATCCAAAGACCAGACGTCATCCACAAGGCAATAAGAGGAAAGTCAGATACCATCTTTATTATTATTGTTATTATTAAAGATCGTTTATTTTTTAAATTGATGATAAAGGGCTTTATTTTTTTACAAACAAAATAAAAATAGTTTTTATATATTTTAATTAATTATAGCAATTTGTTTTCTTTATATGTAATTTAATGGCTTGTGCTAATTATCTCAGCCTATATATATATATATATGATAATATTTTTTATAAATTTAAATCATAAATATTCGAAAATTTATTATTCTATATTTCAAAATCAATGATATTTTTGTATGCATAAAAAACCATTGGAATTTTGCAAAAAAAC
>JBBYHO010000016.1:2008616-2020684 GCA_038382025.1 Adansonia gregorii | reverse complement strand
CGAATTAACCGAACTTTTAATATTTAATATTTAATAATTATATATTTATATATATTAATAGCCCAATTAAATCCATTTGCAACCCAAATATATAACTATTAGCCCAAGACCCAATAAACCGATTTAACCGAACTAACCGACGAAACCGATCGAAGTTTAGTCGGTTCGGTTAATTCGGTTATGGTTAAAAATATCGATCGGTTCGGTCGGTTCCTCTAGCTAAGTCGGTTAATTCGGTTTGAAAATTTTTTTGACCGAACCGACTGAATGCTCACCCCTAACAATGGTGCACATGGGGCAAGGGTTTATTACAAAATGACAAAGTATATATTTATAAAATATAAAATCTATCGAATTATTTATTTAGATTATTTATTCAATTTAATAGACTTAATTGTAAATTTGATTTTGGATAAAATTTTTATAAATTTGAATTTATTAGATCCAATCTAATTATTATTTATTAATAAAATCTATATTTTTTATTTAAATATAATTATAATTATATAAATATTTAAATATATTTTTAATTTTTAAATAATAAAATTAGTTGTCGAATCGACTTCCCCCAATCTAAATCAAGCTTGAACGAAGATTTTGTAAAACTTCAATCCACAATCTGATTCAATTTATAAACAGATTTATTAATTTATTTTTTTTGCTAATTTAGTTTAGATTGTCATTAGATTTTAATGAAATTCAATTTTTGTTTTTTCCAATTGATTTTAAGAAAGCAATTTCCGCATTGGTACGGGATCGAACATTGGATCACCAAATGTTTTCTACAAAGATCATTGACATAAAAATAAGCTTTCTATTCACCCTTTAAATGTTTTTTTTTTAAAATTTGTTAATAATTGTTTAAAATATATTTTACATATTATTATAATAAACATTGTAAAAAACCAATTTTATTAATCTTAAAAATTATTTCTAAAGATATTAATAGAATTTTCTTTCTCAATTGAATGTAATAAAAATAGAAAAGTTTTTAGCCGACAGCTAAGAAATGATGGGAGCAACAATTTATGATGGCTTTGGAGGGAGTTCCAGATACACTGAACTTTGTCGGGCGTGTAAACTTTAGTACTGTATGCTTGCATGCCGACAAATAATGATTTTGACTAAAACATTAAAAACGTTTTTAAATTATTTTATTTTTAAATAAAATTTTTATTTTTATTATATTTAATAAATTTTTATCTTTTAATTTTTATTTAAATAAATATTTATTTTAAATAAAATATTAGTTATATTATGAGCTTATTTAAATATATAAATTAAAATTAAAAATTAAGATTTTTTAAGTACAATTTAAAAGTCAAAGATTTATTTGATGCAAATTAAAGATTAAAAATCAAAAAAGAAAAAAAAAAGGAAAAGGCACCCACTGTAAACTTTAATAAAATTGAAATGTAGTAACTAAATTCAATGTTGATCCATAATTTGGCCTTAATCCAAATATGCAATGATTTAAGGATACCAAGTCAATTACAATTTTACAAATAAAATTAATCTTTTTTTTATATATACAAAGCCAGAAGCAAAAATAATAAAAGTTAAACTCAAATCACTTCCTCTTAAAGATGGATAAATTAAATATTCTATCAATCTCTCTTTGATTATAGCAACTTAATTAAAATGCAATGAGTTATTTTATTAAGTCACAAGAATATTGGCCATTTCATTTTAAATTTTAGAACTTGGTTTTCATCCATAACTATACTTTATTCTATTTCTCTCTTTTCTAATGAAATGTCTAATTTTTCTCTTTTTATTTTGTCCTCATATGTAAAAGTGATTGAAATTTCTAATTTATATCAATGTCAACTAGTTACTAGTGATAATGATCAATCCCACGTTGGGGGAGAAAAGTTTAGTTGTTTAAGTTAAGATATTGGTCTATTAGACTTTTATGAAGTAATGAGGGAGGGTGGAGGTTTAAGTATATTTCTTGCAAAATTTGACTCTAATGGTATGTTTAGTAGGAAGGGACATGGAAAAATAGGAAATTGATAAGAAAAGAAAAAAAATTAAGAAAGTAATTTTTCTTTTCATTTTGTTTGACTCGAAGGATAAAAATAGAGGGAAAAGAAAAAAGAAATTATGGGTAAACTTGTATGTAGTTTTTAATTTGAGTGGATTGGGTATTTTTTTTTTAAACATTATTGAATTTGTGGAGAAATGAAAATGTGTAAATTCATTCATTTTCCTTTTTGTCTCTTATTTTTCTCCTACCAAAGTAGAAGAAATAATGAATTTTTTTTCTTTTACTCTTTATTTGTAAAAGAAACCGTAGCTTGAGAATATGAAAATATATTATAAATATTAAAATTCAAATTTTAAACTTGTTGAACATCATTATTTAAAGAGAATTATATAAATTAACTGAATTAAGATTCAGTTAGATTTTGTCTCAATCCTTTTTCCGTTTCCTTTTTTCGCCTACCAAATACAGCGTAAAATATTGAACAAAATTAAAAGCAAAGAAGTAAATTAGGCACCATTTGTATTGTGAGCCAGCACCTTGTAGTTTTTAATTAGCAACCCAACAATGCAAGGCTACCATTTGAAAACTAACCTTGTAGTTGAAATTGGGGTTGAAATGTTGAATCATCACATCCTTGAGACTTTATATTTTATAATTTATTGTGGATCATTGATAAACATAAACAAAACATCCCCCCCCCCCAAGAAAAAGAAATAAAAAGATTAAAATACTGGAATAACTTTTAGCATATTTTCGCAGCCTATGGGACTTACTTTGGACTGATTGTTGAAATGATTAATTGGAATAACTTTTAGCATATATATTTTCGCAACCTATGGGACTTACTTTGGACTCATTCTTGAAACCATTTTGGAATTTTTAGCAGTGTGTGTGGAAACCAACAAAGCAAATATCAGACAAAAAATTGGCGGCTAAGATATTTAGTTAAATTTCCAGTCAAAATAATTGCAAAGAAAAATAACCAAAAAGAAAAGAAAAGAAAAGAAAACGTGTTCATTTCATCTACACAAAATGACAAATTCTTTCATCTTCTTTTTAAGAGAGATAAAAAAAAGAATTAAAAAAAAACTTTTACTTACCAATTAGAATAATGAAAGCGATATTTATAATTCTCAGAACTTCTATTTTTTAGTTATACCTAAGAAAGTTTATATATATATATATATATATATACACACACATGTAACAAATAAAGTATGACAATTATTTTTACAGTTATTCGATAATGGATGTATTTGTAGTTAAAATAAAATTAACAAATCGGATATCACTTCTTCTTAAAATAAAATTATATTTGATAAAGGGAAAAAAAAGAAAAAAAGGGAAAGTTATTCTTTTCCATTAAATTAGAATTTCATCCTCCAAAATGGAAAGTAAGTCTGGAATTTATCATCATTTATCAATACCAATTGAAAACCGATTGGTGGTCCAAATTTGTCCTTTTATTATTAAATTTTGACAGCTGTTTTTATTATCAACCAATAACGAACTGCCACATCACAGATAAAACGCGTGTCCGACTGCTAAGACAAGGCATCTTTATTTCATAGCTGACGTGGAGACCTCCCGTCTAACCCTGAGGAGGTCAGCCGTCGCGGGACCCAAGGCAATGACTAGATTGTCGTGGCGTGTCGACAATTCACTGGTCCGTTGCAAAAATTTAGCATCTTTGACTGTGACAAAGACGTTGAGTTTTCTCGTTACTGCTACGAAAAGTAAAGGGTGATACTGATACAGCCACGTGGGAACTCCAGGGTTGTAAGTAATTTTAATGTATTATTTGTCATTGGATTATGAAACGCACTAACCTCTATGAATTAAAAAAAATTTTGAATAAAAATTGTTTAAAAAATTAATTATCAATTATTTTGGTGTTTATGTATAGGTGGTTTTTTTATAAAAATAATAATTATTTTGACACATAAATATATAAACATTTAAAAAAGTATCAATACTTTTATTATGTTATTTGAATAGATGTCATTTATATGCATCAATAAATGCCATGGGTGTGGCATTAAACATGCAATGATATATTTTTGAATACCCATTTACACAAATTCTACTTTTTTTATGGAAAAATTTTAAGATTTGGAGAAGGTGGTTCAGACCTTATCAAGCTGAAGTAATAGATAACAACTATTGAATCAAATAGTTAGATACACAGGTTTTATACTATTAAAGGTTTTTTTTTATTATATAAAAAAATCTTGATAATTATCACAAAAATATTTGTTCAAAGTTCAAGTTATGAGCCCAAATTTGAAGGCTTGTATGAAATGTGAAAATGATTTAAATAAGAATGTGAGGTTCGTTAAATATATTTGAACATATATACTTTTTAAAATTTTCAAAAAACAAATTTAAATTTTGTAAATAAAAAAGTTATTAAAAATGGCATGATTCTTTTAATTACGTGTTAGGATTTTATTAATTATTTTTTTAATCATGTTAAGTTAATATCAAAATTGTTAGTCAATGAGACAATGTGTCAACTTGAATTAAAGTTTAAATACTTGATTAAGAATTCTTTTTCTTTTCATACTAAATCGACATAATATGTATAGTTTAAGGGCACATCACACGTTAATGGAAAGATAAATAGAACCTCTTAATTCAACCCCTTGGATATAATTTTCACTATAAACTTTTTGATTTAAATATGCATAAACCTCTCACAAGATGCCTCTAAATCGACATAATATGTAAATTTTAAGGGCAAATCACACATTAATGGAAAGAGATATATAACCTCTTAATTCAAACCCTCAGATATAATATTTACTATAAACTTTTTTATTTAAATATGCATGAATCTCTCACAAGATGCTATGCTTTGGTATTACTACTAGCACATAAACTCAGCTTTCGAACAATGAAAGGGTGTTATTAATTAAAATTCTAATATATTTTTTTAATCTTTTCTATTTCAAAATTCCAAAAATTGAAGTTTTATTAAAATTTTACAATAGATTAGATTATAGTTTTTATTTTTTTTTTGCATTTAAGAATTCCAAATGATGCATTAATTAACTTTTTATTATTTTTGTTTTTATTGTCGTTTCGTTTTTTAATACAAGAAGAATATGTGCTAAAACAACCCTAATTTTGATTGTGAGGATATAAACATGATTCATGTTTTTTCTTTTATAGGAAACGGTAGGTATTATTTTTCATATTAAATAGCATCCGACATTACAAATAGCCAATATTCTATTGCAATAATGGCACAAGAAAACTACAACAATCTTTCAATTGGACTATAAAGTCACTTGCATTTGCAGAGTGTTTAGCGAGACAATGTGATACACAATACATGTTCCCCTAGTATGTTGTAGTTTGAAAGATTTGAAGGTCAAGATGAGTTTCTTAATCTGTTCCACCACATCTGCTGATAAGGCTCGAGGTTGCTTAACTGCTGCCACCACCTGTATTGAGTTTCCTTCCACCTCAGTGTCTGTTATTCCCACCTCTTGAGCAAAAATTAGAGCTGCTTTAAGTGCCGCACACTCAGCAACATAAGGGTCCACTCTCATTTTTTTTTTTTCTGGTTTAGAGCAGTGCAAGGACCTGACCTTCGTGATTAAGTATTGCCACCCCGATGACTATAAAGATGTCAAACTTGGCAGCATCAAAATTTACCTTAGCAATGTCATCCCTCGGTGGCTTCCAAATACTATTAACCGGAGGTCTGTCCGCCAAACCGGTTGCAATTTTGATTTGCCTCCAAGAATTTTCCAAACATGAAATCTGAAGAGTCAACAATTAACTTGTGATTCTTCAGCCTTGTTCCATGAATAAATTCATTCCTTGCACTCCATATATTCCATAGTATTAATTAAAAATTTTCAAGTACAAAATCTAAGGGGAGAGTACTCAAGATGATATTAAAAATTGATTTAAAAAAACAAATCAAATTACATTAATGTTATCAAACATGTCTCATTAAGAATTTGTCTATCAATTGTTCCAAAAATTGCTTATAACTTAAATTTAATATAATAGCAGTTATTTTAAAAAAATAACTATTTTAAATAAATAATTTTATTAAAAATTTATTACAAAACTCTTTTGAGTAATATTGTATAAGATATAGATGTAAAATTTAACTTTATATCATGACATTATATTAAATTTTGTCAATGTATTTTAAATTTTATAATATATTTTATTTTTAAAAAAATTTTTAACAGAAATTAAAAAAAAACTTTTCTTAATTGGAATGGTGAATTTTACTGTTGTCCTCTGGATTAATTTATTTATTCTGGACAAAGGAAATGAAATTAAAATATTTCAAAAAATATTTTGTTAATACGTAAAGCAAATTCATCAACTTCATTATTTTATGTAAAAAAAATCAATAATTTTATTCATGATTTCTAATTAACTGAATATAAAAATACTCTTAAAAATCCTTTGAACAATAACATTGTCGTTGACTACGCTCAACTAATACGCAGAACACATTGTTGATTACGTTGCACAGTGTCAGTCACGCAGCTGATAATGCTGACCGCATGAAGTCGCTGACGTGTAATCCACGTCCACCGTAAAATTGTTGGCTCAAAATTCAATAAAAAACCTGAAAAAAAAGGTACAAAAATAATAAAAATTAATAATAGAATTAAAAATGTCGTAAGCAGTGACAACATCATCGCTTGAGGGCTGTCGACATGCAAGCACTTCAGCTCCTTGTCCTCCACGTGCCCGTTCCACCCGATTCATTCCCCACTCTTCCTCTCTCTCTCTCTCTCTCTCTCTCTCAAACCAACGAAACCTTATCACCCGCGTGGCTTGTAAAAGCACGCACCGTCTCTCCCCGCCACGTGGCCCCTTCCTTCCGTCTATATATTCCGCGCCTTCCCTTGCGTTTCAAGTTTCAAGCGCCGTCACCGTATACAACAGCAAAGAAGATAGGAAAAACGACGAGTGAGGGTAAAATCTGAAAAAAAAAATATATATATATATATATATTTCTGAAGGTTAAAAAGGCCAAAAATGATAGGAACAGAGTTGCAGTTACCAGCTGGCTTTCGGTTCCATCCAACTGATGAGGAGCTCGTGGTGCACTATCTCTGCCGTAAATGTGCGTCGCAGTCGATCGCCGTCCCTATAATCACCGAAATCGACCTTTACAAATACGATCCTTGGGAGCTTCCAGGTAAGCTTTCTTACTTGCTCTCTTTCTCTCTTTAATCTCTCTAAAACATTTTCATTTTTCATGTGGATTCATTTTTTTTTGCGTGTGTGTGTTTTACTTTACAGATTTGGCGTTGTACGGAGAGAAAGAGTGGTATTTCTTTTCTCCAAGGGATAGGAAATATCCCAACGGTTCAAGGCCTAACCGTGCAGCTGGATCTGGTTATTGGAAGGCAACCGGAGCTGATAAGCCGATTGGGCAACCGAAACCGGTTGGGATTAAGAAGGCTTTGGTGTTTTACGCTGGGAAAGCACCTAAGGGAGAGAAGACTAATTGGATTATGCACGAGTATCGGTTAGCCGGTGTGGACCGGTCGGCTCGCAAGAAGAACAGCTTAAGGGTACAGTACAAACAATTTTTTTCGTTACTTAGAATAATTAGGAGTAAACCGCAGATTTACTTGCACGATGGAGTTTCGACCGGGATGAGGAGGTCGAAATGATCGTTTTGACGTTATCATGCTTGGGAAATTGCCAGCTGGATTGTCCCGCCTGTCGTTTTATTAATTTTTTTTCATTTTTTTCATAATTGGCTGCCAAATAGACACGTGATTCGTGAATAGTGTGACTTATCTAAGGACGGTTCTATCTGCCTCCACTAACAAACCTTGTGATTCAGAAAAATAAAGATCTCTCCAATCTTGTGGTGGAGATGCATCGAGGTTTATTCTGTGGAAGTTTTCACCGAATCATGGGACCCACACGATGGAAATATTGATCCTCGACAGTGTGGTCCATCAAATCGTTTTGCACGTCACGCGTATTCAGTAACGACATTCAAAGCAGATTTTAGACCAAATAATTATTCCTTTCCCATTTAGGAAAATATTCTTCCTTATCTTGACAAACTATGATGAGATCATTAAATTCTTTGAATTAGCACTCAAATCAACACTTAATTTTAAAAATAATATTTAACTATGATTATATATATCACTTTAATCGATTGATTAGTGTTTCTTCAGTTAATTAAGTGCATTCTGTTTCTGCAGTTGGACGATTGGGTGCTTTGCCGGATTTACAATAAGAAAGGCACCATCGAGAAACAACCACCGCAAGGAAGCGTTACGAAAAAGTCTAGCGTGACGGAGATTGAGGACAAGAAGCCGGATATCGCCACCCTTGGCATGGATACGCATGGGCTGCCTCCACCTCCGATGGGGACGGTTAACGATTACGTCTACTTCGACTCGTCGGAGTCGGTTCCGAGGCTTCACACGGTTTCGAGCTGTTCGGAGCACGTGGTGTCCCCCGAGTTCACTTGCGAGGTTCAGAGCGAGCCCCAGTGGAAGGGCTGGGGAAGTACCAATAACAAGGCCCTTGATTTCCCGTATAATTACGTGGATGCCACTGTGGATACCGGGTTTGCCTCCAATTTCCAGGATATGTTCATGTACCTGCAGAAGCCGTTTTAGAGAGAGAGAGAGAGAGAAGAAAAAAGGAAGGGTCGAAACTTGGAAGTTAAAACGGTGACGATGAACTGCGTTTTGGCTTATCCCAAGGTAACACGAGACTGAAAGTCCATGAGTGTACCTGTGCGCTTTTAGATAATAACACAATAAAGAAAAAAAAAAAAAAAGGAAATAGGTGAACTGAAGAGGATTTCGGTAGGGAGGCCGTTGGATTTTTTGCGATTGGGATGATTGGATGGTGATCGGACGTTGAAATTTGGATTTTACGCAATGTAGAAGCATAGAGTTTAGCATAGGCATGGGAGGGTCTTTTCTACATTTGAGGCTTTCCAAAAAAATTCTGGTATTTCATAGTACCAGAAAAAATAATGATTCTATATTTTCTTCCAAAATCTATTTGTAATAGTTTATGATACTCGCGTCATATGCGAGTACACGACAAAAATATATTTAAGGGATTATAGTTTTATATTTAACGCATATAATCTGAATACTAGATTTTATAACACAAACGAAACCTTCTAAAATTTTATTTTTAAAATACAAAATTAAAAATAGATCAAAAATAAAATGGTGGATAATTATATATTTATAACATAGTGAATGTAAAATAAAATAAATATATAATAAATGATATGTATGCAGTTAATATATTGTATTAAATTCAATTATTTTCATTGTATATAATATCGATATTACATAATTAAAAATAGATAAATAACCTATCAAATTAAGAAATATGCTCTTGAATTTAAATTTTAAAATTTTTTTAATATCTGACTCAATTGAATCAGTTTTTTATAAAATAAAACGCATAACCTAATTTTTGACAGGTTTATTTTTCAAATAGTTGGAGCATGGATCTAATATTAAGAAAATAAAATAGATAAAAATACTTTAATGGGAACTAATTGATTTGAAAAAAATATATATTAATAAATAGAAAACTTCGCCTTTTGAAAGTGAAAGACTTAAAATCATTTTCGTAGAACTTGCAAGAAATAACTAATTAAATTGTTAAATTTTGGTGCACTAATATTTGAAATATAGAGCAAGTTGTTCTATTTTTTATTATGATTGTAACCTTCTAAATCTGATTGCACAGATAACATCTCCCGTGTTCTGCTAATTTTTTGAATTATATATTAATAAAATATGAAAATTATATTCTTCACCATTATTGGAATTTTAAGATTTTATGAACGAAGTTAAATTATCGACACTTATACCTTAAAATATATTTTAAATTAATTCTACAAATAAGAAATATGATAAAATTTTTAATTTTATTTGTAAAATAAAAAACTCTAGTGTGATATATAAAAAATTAACCTATAAAACATTTCATAAATAGAGTTCGATGATGGGGTAATTTGTAATTTTATTGGCAAGGTTTCTAGCAACATGAAAAGCCCTTGGGCCTATTTTAGGGTTCCAATAAGTATTTTTGGGCTTTAGGTGTTGAGGGAAAAAAGACTTGGGTTCATAATGGACCAAGAGAAAGTCATTAATCTTGCTCAGATGAACCCAAGCTATTGTTGGGCTTCCTGCCTCTGAAATTTAAACGACCCTGTTCAATGTCGACCACGATAAAATTCCAGCCTGTTTTAGCCTTAAGTTGAATAAGGTAATTTTTATAATATTCACATCGTTCGTGTTATTTTTTCATATTATAATTTTATGTTAAATATTATATATTTAACATATAATTTGACACATTAACATTTTTTGTTTTTAATACTTTTTGTTATATAGATTTTGATACATTACTATATTTTATATTATATTTATATTATTTTTTTTATGTATGATATCGTATTTTATGTTATATATATATATATATATATTTTTTTTTTTTTCATATCGAAATCAAACCCGGTAGGAAAAAAAATGGTTTGAGAATTTCCAAATTCCCAGCTCCACAAATTGTGATTCACCAGTCAACTTGAGACATCTCCCCCACAAACCAAACACGGAAAAACCTGTCGGGAGACATAACAAGAAAACGCCCATTGTAAATTATTTACAAGACGATGCCATCAAAACATTCATTCCCCTGTGGCTCAGAAACAAGTTGGTCCCCGGCAGGCAGGTACAATAGGGCAAAAGATGGTTAGACTTTAATCGAAATTTTCAATCATCCTAACTTTGGCTAACGACTTTACTGCAAATTTTGGTACATTGATCTGTGCTCAAGATCTGGGATCTTCCCTGGATTATGCTTCTGCAAGGTTGGTTTTTGCAAATATGATATTCCCAAGCATTCCGACTTGAGAGGCTCTTCCATCCCCCATGTGATTTGATTGACAAAAGTCTTCAGAACCATAAACAACACACCGATTTGTAATAAGGCTGGAAATAATGCTGTCTCAAGGTTCATTCCATTGATGCCCCCCCTTCAATTATTCACAAAGTTGTATGCTTCTTCAGTTCAAAATCATTGGTAAATCGAATTTAGAATTTAACTTGATTGGTTTATATAATTATTCTTACAAAATGTATCCAACAAACTTAATGTTTGAATAACATCTATAATATTTTTTCTTATTTTCAAAATACGAAGTCCTTCGTATAAAAAATAGGCAAACAATAAGATTTACATGCATACTAAGGCTTAATTTTTGCATATTTTACTAGACTAAACCTGTTTATAAATTGTGTTTCAACATTTGATTCAATTGATTGGTGTATGCTCTCTCTGCTAAATGAGCAAAGTTCAAATCTCCCTTCCAAAATCTTAAAATTTATTAAAAAAAACTTATTCACAGATCAAGCTTTGAACAAAGAATTTCAAATCTGAATATTTGAGTTAAACTTATTTTTAGATAAACTTTTAAAGGTATCAATCAAGTTTCATTTGTTATGTCCATGAACATTTTTTAATAATATTGTAAAATCAAAATTTAAAAACACACAACATGTTTAAATAATAAATGCAAAAAATTTATATGATATAAACACCAACATATATTTTCGAAAATTTTTACTGCTATCCAAAGTTGCATCTTGGATGATACCAACTACCAACAATCATACCTTGAACAATTGTAACAAATCCTTAAACAATACCTACCTACTTGTAAAAAAAAGGAAAAAAAAAAAGTAGTTTCACTGGGTAACCATGTCAATATATAAAAAAACAAAAAAAGAGAAGAATTATTTTACATGCATGCATGTATGTACGTATGTATGTATGTACGTTTTTCATTTATTGAGGATAGGGATGTGCTTTGTCTTGTTCGTGTACATACAATCATCTTTCTTTGTCACGCAACAGTATGTCGTAGGCTCGACTTCTATGTAAATTTTATAATAATTAGATCCACATGAAAAAAGTAATTATAATATATGATATGATGTAAATATATAAATATTTTAAATTAATATATTAAATTTAAATAAATAAAAAAATATTTTAAACATAATTTTAATAAAAAAATACATGA
>JBBYHO010000016.1:1909300-1952781 GCA_038382025.1 Adansonia gregorii | reverse complement strand
ATTTATACGACTATTTTAATAATAAATTAGTGTAAATTATACTTTATAAATTTTAAATAATAAAATTTTTAATATAAAAAGTAATGTTTTAATAGTATATAAATATTAATAGAAATAATATTTTAAAATTTTTAAAAATATTATATAATTAATTTTTAATAATAAATAGTATTATTTTAAAATTTTAATATTACAATAATATTTTATCATTAAATATTATTATTGTAACATTAAAATTAATAAATTAATGATAAATAGTTTTAATATTTTAATAATTATTATATTAATATAAATAGTATTTTAAAATATTTATATAATTAATGTTTTAATAATAAATATTATTGTTTTAAGTATCCAATATTAATATAATATTTTAATGTTAAATATTATCATAAAAATATTATCATTTGAAATATTAATATTTTAAAAATAAACATTTTTTAATTTTAATAATTAATAATTTAATATTTATGTAAATATTGCTATTTGAAAAAAGTAAATTTTTTTCCAAAATAACCAAACAATAAAAAAATATTTTTTATTGAGTCATTTAAACATCGAAAAAAATTACTTTGCTTGAAAATCTTTATATTTTTTAAAAAACGTTTTTTAGAAGTTACTTTTTACCTAAACAAGCGAACCTTTAGATTCAACGTTAATCTTTTCTTTTCTTTTTTTTCATTAAAATGAAATATTTTAATTATTTTTCACCGTAAGTTTATAAAATTTTCAAATTAACTAATTTCTGCATTCATGCATAAATTAATAAATGAGATTATGGAAATGGTATGTAATATTTGTCATTAGCTGTGAATAACATGGACTCCTTTTCCAACTTATTATTCAAATTAATGTACACAAAGGATTGTTTTGTTCCCAATTAATTTTTACCTGAAAAAAGAGAGATCTAAACTCTACTATATGAATACAAAAAATAATGCATCAATAATTGAATAAAACATTTTAGATACCTAATTATCATATAATAAGATCATTCCTTCTCTATCTTTTTTTGGGTCAATTTTTCATTTTTTTAGCATTATACTAACTTATAAACTAATTCTTAAAAAAATTAATATTAGAGGGTAAACCATGAAACATTTTAGACCTAGACATATCCGTAGATTGAGTTTGAGATACGTTTTGGTAATGCAAGTTGGTCCGAAGCAGTTTGAATTATTATTTAATTAACATAAAAAAATATAAAACATTAATATAAAAATATTTTAATAAATTTCAAATAATAAAAACAAATTTTTAAATTTAACCAATTGAACAAATAAAATTTTTTTATTTGAATATAATTCGACTCATACCTAAGGAATAATCTAATTCCACTTACCTTTTTCCTTTGATCTAAAAGATAAAACACATATGGATATTGGCATACTGCTTTGCAGTTTGCACATGGCAGGCGTCTAATGGCCTAACCACTCAACATATATATACATATATACATATATATATACATATATACATATATATATATATATATTAAAAGGTAAAAGAACTTTATTGCACATAACTTAAAAACAATAGGAGAACATAGCATAACCAAAAAAAAAAACTCCAACAAAACAAGGATTTTTGGTTTTTGCCAAAGATATTTATAGTTTAATAATGAAAATATTTTATAAGAGGGAACATTTTTTGAATCTTAAGTTTTAAATTCAAGTCTAATCATATATGAATTTGGTGTAATTTTATGTTAGATTTGTTTAGTTATATGTTGATTTCATTCATTTGACTCGTTTGTTTACTTAATTAATAATATGAGATGCCTTATTTGAACTATAATTGAAGCATTATATGTGGCAGAAAACCCTTCTTTTTTTTTTCTTTTTTTTTTCGCTTTTAGCTTTGTTTTGCTATTCCTTCAATTTTCTAAGAGAATATTTTTAGACAAAATATATAATGAGAAAATTTTGTGGCATATCTTTAGCTAAAATAAGGTGGATGATATATTAATCAACTTTTACTGCAAAAATAAGAGAATTTAAGATGAGATAAGAATATGATAAAATAAATTATCTTTTTTTATCTTGAATTTAATAATATTAAGATAAATGATTTCATAAAACTTTTCAGAAATACAAATTTAAAAAATAATTATTGTGAACAATTTTTTTTTCTGAGATACTTATTAATTATCTTTAATTTTTTAAATTTTGTAATGGTCAGATTGGTTTCGTAGTGGGTAATGAATGAAAAATAATTATTTAAGAGGAAGGAAATGCATGAACCCTAGAATTTTATATAAGAAAAAAAAAACTAATGAAAACAACAACTCATTCTTCCACCCCCTTCATCCAATCAACTAGAAAAAGTTGATGTACACAATCAAAACACATTTTTTTTAAAGAAAACAAGAACAAAACTTCATGAGGTAACTTCAATAATTAAAATAAGATTTTTTTAAATAAATATATATATATATATGTAAATGTATTCATCAATTCCTTCCAATCTAGGGTCAGCTATCACTATCCCAAATAGAGGATTCCTTGGCTGCATTTAGAAATTAAACCTGCCAAGGAAGTAACTTTAAATCAATTATTAAAGTGTTTCAGCTTCGATTGTTTGTGGTTGGCAATGGGTTTGAGGTCAATTCATTTTTTTTTGATTCACAACGCCAACCATCCAACCTGTCAAATTATTTAATTTTAACTTTATCGGATACCCTACCTTTTGCCATTAAACTTATCTTGGTGACTGAAGCCATCATCTTCATACTTCCTTCTTCTTCTTCATTTCTTTTTTTTTTTTTTTTGGGTTTCATAATTCGAATGAAAGATTGGGCAAATTTGTAGGTTGAGAAATCAATGCGTGGTTTTGATTGATTAGAATCATGTAATAACATCAATGTCCAAGAAACACCTGACATTGATTAATTATATCACCTAAACGAAAGAAATGATAAGAAACACTTTAACATTGAGTGCTTATATCACCTAAAACGAAAGAAATGACGTATATTTTGAGGGTTTCAAGTTGTAGAACTAGAGTCTGAGAAGAGAATCGGACAAATTGTTTTGCTGGACAAGAGAATCAATTAAAGAGGAACAAATGGTTAAAGGGATAACGGAGTTTGAATTTCGATATGCATTAAAATTAATGAATTTTAGAAGAAAAAGTCGGCCAAAAAAAACCTTCGAAAAATAAAAGCCATTGGAGGAGGTGAAAACTATGATCTAGGGTTCATTGCTTTTTACCCTCGTATCTTTTACACTCGAGATTTTATATTATTAATAATAATTACCGTTATTCTCCTCTGATTAGGGGCATCGCTTGTTGGACGGTCAGATCTAATTTTGGACTTTTAACATATATAAAAGGATCGTTGTCAATTGTTAATCACAATTAATTAGTTGATTTGATATAATGCCTCCCATTAATTAAAACAAGTCTTATTACTTATGAATTATGTTTGTCAATCCTCTAATCACTAATGTTTGGTTCCTTCGGTTAATTATTATCATTTCTAACTAATCAGGTGGAACATTTATGGAAATTGTTTTATATTTTTGGGTAAAAGGATCTTTTCTATTTTCTTGATAAGATTACATAAATAAAAGTAGTAATTAATTAATAAAACTAAAATCACAAAAGCAAAAAAATATTGAACGTATTGTGGACACAAGGATGTTCAAGGCATAACTACTATGAGGTATTCTTCGCTCACGGTTGGAGAGTGAACCATCCTTACGATTTTGTTATTTAAAAAAAAAAAAAAACTCCATAGGACTCAAACCAAGGTCCTTTCTCTTAAACGATAATCTTTGCCAAACATGGTGCCATTAAATTAAAATTGGATAAATCTAAATAAACAAGAATTATGTATCAATTACCTTTAACCGAAAAAATTAAAATAATGATAAAATCATTAAAATGAATAAATCCAAATAAACGAATAAAATATATAAATTCAACTGTTATCCATACACACGTTTAATATTTATTTAGATTTAAAAGTTCATTGAGATATACTTGAGCAAGGGAGTGGGACCAATTTTGTTTCAAAGGCATTGGAAAAAGAACTCTTTTTCTCTTTATGTAGAGCTAAGGGCCAAGATGCTATGATGCTTAAATGTGGGTGAGAGACCCATCTCTTTTCCTTTCGTTCTCAACTCTCAAGCATCAATGCACTAATTAGTCACACCCTTAAAAAGAGTGGCTTATGACTTGTCTTACATTTTCTTTCTTCTTTGGTTTTAATAATGGAATATTGCCTTGAAAGGTACCCAAATTTGGCAAAAAAATAAAGAAACTTCACCTAAAAAGGGTTTTTGAAAAATAACCTAATACATCGAGGGTGATATTTTAAAATTCTATCAATGAAAATAAAAAATTATTATATTTACAAATAATAAATTTATATAATAAATAAAAATATATAAATATATTTTAATTTTATTTACGAAATTAAAAATTTTGTTTGATGATATTTAAAATAATTGTTCTAAAAACTGTTTGTTTCTAACATCAGCCTTTACTTTCATAAGGTAATGAATGAAATGGGCCATCTGGATTGACCATCACTGCCCTTAGCTTAGGTTAGCATATAAATTGCCATTTGCTTAAAGAGAATAGACATTGACTTCTCAAAGAAAAAGGGCCTTAAGCTTTAAGAATGAGGTCAAACTAAACTGGGTTTTTTTTTTTTTTTTTTTTTTTTTTTCAGTCTTGGCTTTTCTTTCATATCCTTTGCATTCAAACATTCACATGTTATCACATGTTAGGATTAGGTTGGAACCCTTAGCTAGGTTTTAAAAATTTAGATAGGAAGATAAATTGATATGATGTCTTATAATTCTTTTAATGGGTTAAATTGGTTGATTTAATTATAATAAAGTTAACCAAACAGATTTAATATTTAATAATCAATAAAAATATGTGTTTGATTTAATAATATTATTTTTAAAAAATTATCTAATTAACTATTAGTAAAGATTTTAAATTTTAAAAGTAGGATTAGAAAAGTAACAAAAACTCTTAGGGTATAGTCAAAAATTAAAAGATAAATAAATAAAAAGAAGTGCTAAAGCATAGGACAATCTTCTAAACAAGCTTTTGCTAAGTCTGATCAATAAAACGGTGAAAATGAAAAATTGATTCAAATCGTCATATTTGGTTCGGATTTTAACTATATTTGGTTCGGTTTTAGTTCAGATATTAATGAAATATATTTAGTTCAGTTTTTTGTTTACAAATTTAAAAATTACAATTATTTGAACTAAACCGTATTTTATATTTATTTAATTTTAATTAGTTTTTAATATTTTATTTTTAAATTAGTGTAAAAAACTAAAAAATACTATAGAAAATATATTTTTTTAAATTAAAAAAAAATCTATGAATAGAACCGGTAAAATTTGGTTCGGATTAATTCAATTTTATACGATTTTTAGTTCGATTTTGAGATCGATTTTTGAAAATCTAGAATACTGCACACTAATCATATATTTTTAAAAAATAATCCGTATCGATCCATTATCGCCCTTAACTTTAGCAGTTAAAGAAGTTCGTTACGAATCTATCAATATCGCAAAGAGAACCTCTTGATTTTTAGTATAAAATAAGGTAGTATTTGGTATAGAGTAATTACTCAGAAGACCATGGTGATTTTTATATGGTGAATAAATCATATGTTTTGTAAGTACTACATGATCTATTGTATTATTGAGGGTGGTTACCTTACTATATTAAAGGATGACCTAATTCTCATTTAAAGGGGTGAAAAAACTCTATCACTAAAATGAAAAGATATATAAAATCAATTATAGTCAATATTATCTATTTAATATGTGAATTAAAAAACTATTTTATCTCTAAATTATATTTATTTTACATATAAATTTCAATATTTTTCAAACTAATATTCATTTTATTGAATTCAAAAGTAAATTTAGCACTTTCTTTTCACTTTTTTTAAATGTTTTGTATGTATAACAAATCTTTTTGTTGTCTTTAATTATGATTTTATTTTATTTTTTTGTATAATTTATACTATTAATCTAGTTCACCTAGCAATTAACTAAATAAAGTGATCACAAATCATAAACGATAAGATCACCCCAATAAGAAGATATTACTATTGTGATATTAAAAAAGATACTCAATGGTACCTAAGAGGATAAGTTTCAAATCCCATCTGTTAAAGAAAAAAAAATTAACAATAAATTTGTATTGATTTTATTTGAATTCAATGAATTTCGAAACTGAAAGGATAGGTCTTAAAGTCCAATTAATCGATTCCACCGACGGATTCAATTTCTTTTTCGGACATTGCTCCCAGCTTTGAATACGTTAAGGTGACGATTAAATGATGTCAAATTATTTTGAGCATTTTCTTCATCCATATAACCTTACAATTGTCGGCAGCAGAAATTGTTTCCTTCTATTTTAGGCTAAGCTGCATTTCGACCCATGAATTTCATTCAAATATCAATTTATAGTTATTTAATATATATATATATATATTAAAATTTTATTGCAAAAGAATGATCAAATATTTCGAATCTCAAGTTTTGCTCTTCTTAAAATAGGATAACAATTGTGAGTTTGTATATGATTAATTTTTTTAACATAATTATTTCTGTCAATGTAAGTCGGTGACCTAATTAATTTAATGATACTTATATCTTTAGTGAAAAAGTTTTCACATTATTCAAAAAATTGGTTCTTGATATTTCTTTCATTTTGATATATTCGGTTATTGTTTATATCGCTAAGATAACATATTTAAGAAAATAAGTTTTATTTTAAGATGGTTCGATGATAACATTCTCTTAGATAATTTTAATCTTTAAAATAGTAAATAAATTTGATTGCTATCAAAGCTTTACCTTCGTAGAGTTTCAAATAAAATAGAATGACTATTAAGGTCTATATATAGAAATAACATTAACATATTTGAGGTAAGATACACACTATTAGCTTCATTCTATCTTTATTCTTCACAACCTTTTATTAACTTAAACATCAAAGCGTGTTTTAAAAATCTCTACTTAGACGCTCTTTTAACTCCATTCTTTTGTAATTTTCTTCACAAAAGTTCTAATTTGTAATCTCATATCATTCTATCAAAATCCTTACATCAACACATTTATCATATTTTTATACAATAGAATAATTTTTAAAAGAATTAATATATAAAAAAATATATTTTAAAATTTTTTATTTCGTTTATAAACTTTAAAATTTCTATAATAAAATATAGACTCTAAATTAAATTATAATTTCAGTTGTTGTCAACTAAGTATAAAGTTGGTCTTAGAATATTATCATCATTTTGTTCAAGAAAAAGTCAAGACTTCCAATGTACCATTGGAAAAAGAGCAAAACTTTTTTCATTTTCCTAAAGACGAGAGGTGATTTTTAGCAACGACTTTTATTTTATTTTATTGCAAAACCGTATTGGGACTATGACTGAACAGTAAGCAGGACATGTACGAAATTAAATTTAATAATTTATATATGGATTCTCGTCCTTATAAATATAAATATAATAAAAATATTTTAAATTTATAAAAATATTAAATATAAATATAATATATATTTTTGTATTAAAATAATTATATAAACAATATTTAAATGGATCCTGTAATATAATTAATTTATATTTGTATTATATTTTTTTAATCTTTTAAAGTTGTCAAATCTAATTAAATATTAAAAGCATTTTCAGGTATAATTTTTTGCTGTAATCTCATATTTATATGATTATAATGCATAAATATACAAAAATTTATTATTTAAAACTGTAAATTACCCATAATATTTTTATGGATTTAATAAAATTTAAAATTATTATTGATTAATGCATGATAATATTTAGACGTCAAATACTCCCTAAAATCTCTGGGCAGCCACTGTGACTTGCAGTTTAAATTAACGTGAAAGTGATAAAGTTAGGTTTCCCCTCCCCCCCTTAAAAACAATTGTCAGTTTCGGCATTTTCAGAAATTCAGAAACGTGTTAAATTAGTTTCCGACAGACATCACGTAATTGTAACATCAATATGTCACGTACAAATTTCGAAAGCAGAGGGCAGGCGTGGCCAAAGAATTTGATTGGACTTGGAGTTAGAAAAAATGGATATAAAGAAAAGAGGCAGAGCCGTAGAAGGCTTACCTAAGGTATGTTCACATGTGTGTCTTGATTTAGGCTGCATTTGGGTTTCAATCAAACTCGTGTCTCGATGCATTTAAAATAAGTTTTCGTACAATTCAGAGCATTCGCCACCTGTTCGGATGACAAAGAGTACCGAGCCGTTGAGCCATTCGGATTTAATTGTATCCTAGGATCGATCGATTTAATTAAAAATATAAAAAATTAAATTTATTGATTAATTAAATTAATTTAAATAAATTTAAGATATAAATAAAATATTATTTTTAAATATAAATTTATTTTACTAATATATTTAAATATATAAATATATATTAAATATTAAAAATTTAATTAATTTAATTAATTAATAATTAATCGAATTAATATATTAAACTGACTTAAAAGAACTAAAAATAACCTTCAAATAAACTTAATCAACTGATCTATCTTGACTCGCTCAATTAAATTGGTTTGCACTGACTTTTCATTTACCGTTCACCGAGCCATGCCCTAGACTATACTTTCCATTGAACCTCTTAAGGTCCAGCGGGAAATTAAGATGCCGTTTGCGTCTTCATATCCTTTTTTGCCCATCGGGTTTATTTAATAATTAATTATATAAAATAATTTTACATATAATAAATTTTATTAAAATAAATTACAGATAAGTAAACATAAATATAAAAATAAAATATATAATGATAAAATAAATTAATAAAAAATTGGATAGATCAATTTTAATATAAAATAATATGTAATACTTTTTGGTGAATAAGGCTTCTAAACTATTAAATTAAGTTAAAAATATTATAAATATATACAAAATTAATAATTACTTGAATATTATTTTGTTAAATTTTAACTTTTGTAAATATATAATGATTATGTATAAATACAATTTAATCAACATCCTTATTAGTCAATATTTTTTTGTTATAATTTAATCCGTAGCTATCAAAACATATATTTTAATATTGATTTTTAATTTTACTATTATAGTATTTAATTTTATTATTATAATAACCAATGTCACTGTCACTTATGTTTTATTTGTCACTGTTTATTCAAATAAATCCTTATTCACTTGATAAAACTGATTTTATTCATTTCGGTAAGGTTATTATATTATTAATAAGATATTATTTTATTTAAATTTCATTTTATAAGTTTTTGAATTTTAATATAAATGATTTTTAATAGTTTTAATAGTAAAACAAGGTTTTTGAACATGACTTTGGAAAAAAAATTAATGACCAATCAGATTTGACTCTACTTAATCCGGCCATGCACAAATCTAATGTAGTTAGCTAACATGTCATTTTGAGCTTTGTTTGGGTTATTTTAGACTGAATTATCTTGAATATAAATTTTAGATTATTTTTATACTTAAATTATTTTGAATATAAACCATTTAAATTTGGCAATCGGATTATTCTAATTTGAATTATATTAAAGCCAAACAATTGGATGTTCAATTAGTTGTTTAGGAAAGTCATCGACTGCAATTAAGTTATTTAAAATTACATTTTTATTGATTTATAGCTTGTCGTCGATTTTGATTTTCAATATTATAAAAAAAAGGTTATTTGTGATATATACATATACACACACATAAAGGTAAAAAATTTATTTATGATCTATAATCGTGTGAGTTGAATTTAGCTAAAACGATAGAACCATTTACTTTTCAATCTTTTCTACGAATAACTAAGAAAACCCTCCAAAGGTTTAACAAAGAGATTTTAAAACATAATATAAAATTATTAAATTTTAGCAGTTTTTAAATTTGTGCTAAAATTATTATGTTTATTAAATTAATATTTAAAAAGTAAAATTACATTTTAATTTAAGTTTGGGGTTATTTAAAGTTAATTTTTTTTTTTAATTTAAGTTATTTTGGGTTTAGATCATTATTATTTTTAGTTTGTTTTATGATGATTTTGTATTTTTTTTTTTGGGTCAGATTATTTTCAGGTTAGAATCTCACTTAACTTCAAGTTGGGCAGATTCGACTTGGATGAGTTTATGTTATTAATTTTCTATGTCAAATTGAATTATGTCAAGTTCAAATTTGAATAAATTAGATAAAATTTTTAAATTTGAGTCAAATTTATCAATTTTATATAAAATCATCACAATTTTCTTTTATTTTCTTTAATATATTTTATTAAAAATAATTATTTTATACATTAATAATAAAATAAAAAAATTTCATAAATAATATTTATAAAATCACATATTTTATTTATTTATTTTTCACTGTCGATATAAAAATTTATTCCTTATGACCTAAATAAAAAAGCAGGCTAGAACCCTATTTTGTATGGGTTAGAACAGCCCTGTCATCATTTGATTAATTGGGCTAACCGTCCACTGACAGGCTCAGTTATAGACTCATTGAGCCCAGGGCTGAAGGCTCGAGTTAGACTTGTGAAATTAGGGATCAATCCATGCCTAATTCCCTTTGAAATTGTTAATGTGAAATTACACTGCACTCAAACGACAAAATAAAAAAATAAAAAATAAAAATTGAAAACCCCAAAGCTTTGGAATTTCTAAACACAATTAATTTAAGAATTTATAGTTGATGAATTTTTTTATCACAATTAATTCAAGGATTTATGATATTTGTGATGCATTATAAGTGTATATATTTATACATCGTTAGCGAATCATATAATATCATTTCATTAATAAAAGAATATAATTTTAAGTCTTTGCAAATAGAATATAGATAACCTATTAACAAGTAATATTGTGGAATTTGTTGATACTATATAGATTTATATGCTGTTTGTAAATCAAATAATACTCATTAATAGATGAGATAAGTGGTTCATTGACTTTATAGAAATTCATGTATTGTCAGTACATCAAATATAAAATTAAAATAACAACAAATTTTGTAATCAAAAGATTGAAGTAAACCCTGATATGACTGTTGTATTGTGACATATATAGTTAATATTTAAGTTAGCTTTCGAATTATATATCTTTTACGAATTTGAGATCTTAAGAAAAAAAATTAATAATGAAATACTTGAATTTGTATTCCGATAGTAAATTGCCCCACTAGACTAATGTTATTACATAAAATGGTGAGGTTTTATGGTTGACCAATAAAAAATTATTATGTATTAGGTCAAATATTTTTTCAAATGCTGACATGGCATTGACTTGAAACGTGACATGATCAATTAAGCCACATTAATATTTTATACTGTGATGTTAATTTATGAATTAACTTAATTAAAATAAAATTTGAATACTTGACTGTGAATTTTTTTAGATACCAAATTGTTAAAATATGTAGAGCTCAGAACCACTTACATATGAATCCATATATGTATAATCTTTGGCACCAATTAGATTGTGAGAAATTGCTTGGGTTGATTGTTTCTGATAGTAAACTAAGCAAAAGAACGCCAAACTCTGTCCCAGCATAGTTTGCTGGATAGGAAATATAAATAATGTACCAGTTTGAAAAAATTTAAGACCACAATGGAGTATGCCAATGAAAGAAAGATCAGACGATTTTGGGTCGAAGGAGACTTATACTACACAAAGGGTGATGATTTTGTGGTCTATGTGCAAACTTATTTAGTTATCTTGTGCCAGCAAGACAAGGTGGAGTTAAGGCAGCGTTCGAGTTAAGGATAACAATAAATGGTCAAAAATTAGATATTTTTAATTTGATTTTCACAAATTTGAATTTTTTAGATTCTAATAATTTATAGATTCAAGTATTAAGTTTATTATTTGTGATGGATTTGAAGTAGACTTGAATCGAAAATTTTTGAATATCCGATATTCAAATCTATTTTGATTTTGATTAATAAAATATTGACATCAAAACTCATTATCTGAATTTGATTTACTTATATTAGTAATATCAGATATCTAAATCTGATATCATTTTATAAATTTGTAAATACATAAAAATATAAATTTGAATATTGACGTGCAACCTCTTATCACCAGTAATTTGAATAGTTAATAGATATAACGAATATTGCTACTTATTCCAAATCTAGATTTGGATACAATAGTTGAATAATTAAAAAAACGCATTCATATGTTATATAAATTAATCAAATATAAAGATTTTAAAACTAGCTTAAATAAAAAATAGCCCTTGAACTATAATTTTTTTTCACTTAGGTATTTTATGAAATTTTATTTTTAATTTGGTACTTATATTATAGTTCGTTTATTAATTTGATACTTCATCCCTAATGCCGTTGAAAAATTAAAAATTTGACTCTTTTCAATCAATAATATTGTACCATGTGTCACTGTCATAAAAATTTATGTTACGTGTCACAATCTAATCGGTTTATGTTATTATTAACTAATAATATTAAAATAAAATATTAAATTAGATTATAAAATTATATTATAAGTATCAAATTAAAAATAAAAATTTATAAAGTGTTTAAGTAAAAAAAATATAAGTTAGAGGCTACATTTTATATTCAACCTTCATAAATCACAAATATATGGTTACATAAAGTCCGATTACAATGCAGTAGAGGGGTCGGTTGATTAGACTGGGCTGACCGACCCGATTCATGCATACCCTAGTTTATTTTCTAGTTACGCGGTGCATCGGTTAAAACGCACCGTCCTCATATTGTTCTAGTTCATTCTGATTGGGCCGGGCCTTTCACTTAATCTGTCAGCATTTTTCCATCACTTATTTTTATTTTTTTCCTTTTAATTTGGGAAAATCTGAGTGTCTTTTTTTTTTTTTAAAAGACATTTCTTTCTATTTTCCCCTTAAGAATCATTAAGAGAAAGAGAAAAGTAGAAGAGATCTTGAAATAAAATTCATAGTTTATTCGATGCCCATGAATCCAGGTTTTTTTTATATATTTATAAAATTAAATTCATTCATTTTTTAATTCCAATCCACCTTTTTCTTTGCTTCCGTTGATTATGTTAATTTTTTTTTTCGAATTTATTAACTATCAATATTTAGTTACAGAATTAAGAAGAATAAGTGAAAAGATTTAATCTTCAATTTTTTTTTGTTTATTTGATCGCCTTGTTATCTTTTTTTTTTTTTTTAATTCCCCATTATATCAATTACTCAATGGCCTTAATTCGCAGACTTTGCCTTAACAGTTCCTTCGGAACTAGAATTAGAATCAGCTTTGCGCTTGAAGACCGTTCAGTACTTTGTAACGCAAAGGCCTTGGCTTGGTAATTTTAGGTTTTTTTTTTTTTTTAATTCTCTCCTTTGCATATTGATTTCGTGTGTGTGTGTGTGTGTGTGTGTGTGTGTGTGTGTGTGTGTGTTTGTGTATTTCGTTTTAATTGCATTAGCTTAAATTTAGCGCTTTTAAATTATTTATTTTTACCTGGTTTTTAAATTTCAGATCTTTATGGAAAACATGTTAGACCCGTTGCCCCTTTTGGAAGCGCCAGCAGAAGATCATTTGTTGATCCCGCACTTATACATCGTTGCTTACCCGATGAGCTGCTTTTGGAGGTATTGCAAAGCATTTCCTTTTTTCAGACAAAGTTGATATTAATTACCTAGGCCTTTGGAGAAGGAAAAAACAATGCTAGTGTTTCAGATGGTGAATGCGGAAAATATGATTTTTGAATTAATTGATTGTCATTTGCTTTGATAAACAGACCTTTTGAAGTTTATTGTCTGATCGCTTAAGTGCTGAAAATTCTAATTTCAATGCCAAAATACCAATTTTTTCGGCCTATGAATTGGTAGAATTTGTCATTAAACAAAGAGAAATCTCAATGAAGAAAACTATGTTTTTTTTTGCTATGTTATTCAGACTCAGGTGTGCGTCATATAGAGGTATGTATTTGACACAATTATGTTCAATCTTTTAAAGTTTTTCTTATATTTAGAGGGTCCCGGGTACTTCAAGAAAAATAAAGAGTCAGAGCAACCTAGTTTTTTTTAATATATATATATGCTGCTTTAATTAGAGAGTAATGATGGAAATGAATGTGCAGGTCTTGGCACGAATGGCTCCATATGATTTAGGAAGGGCATCCTGTGTTTGTCGAAAGTGGAGGTACACAATTCGTAACCCTGTGTTTTGGCGTACTGCTTGCTTAAGGGCTTGGCAGGTAAATTTGGTAGTCATAACAAAGCTTTTATTAAGCTGTTATATGCTAATTATTGATGCTTAAAACTGCTGCCTCTTTAATAAAGCTCTCTGGATTGGTGGAGAATTATAAGATTTTGCAATCAAAATATGAAGGGTCATGGAGGAAAATGTGGCTTTTAAGACCTAGGGTACGAACTGACGGTAAGATGTACTCTCTCTCTTACTTGTTTTAGTTTTGGCTTTAACATTTTTGTTGGGTGCAGGGTATCTCATTTGCATTCTTTAGGTTGAAACTCCCTACTCTGTGCTCTGCCCAGTCTTGCTGATTGCAGCATACGTTGCCTTTTCTTTTTTGGGCACATTTCTTATATTCTTCAATTTTCATAATTTCCTTGATTATTAAACATACTCGTTGGTTTGAGAACTATGTGTAGAAATAATTTGCAAAAATAAGTGAGAGGAATAAAGAATTAATTAATTAAATAATCAGTTAATGAGGAACTAGCACATAAGAAGCTATATATTAGCTTTGGTGAAGTTCCAAACCAATGAAATTGTCTTGAAGATGAGAAATAATCAATCTGATAGTTTTTATATATATGTGAAAGGATTCGAATATTCTTTGTGAATTCCTGACTTTCAAAATGGAAAATAAGCTTTTTTTGATATCTTATGGTTAAAACGCTCTGCTCTTTGCTATGCCCAGTCTTTCTGATTTCAACGTATGTTGCCATTTATTTCTTGGGACCATTTATATGATTATGTTCTTCAATTTTCATAATTTTCTTGATTATTAAACATATTCATTTTTTTGGGAACTATGTGTTGAAATAATTTTCAAAATAAGTGAAAGGAATGAAGAATTAGTTGATTAAATAATCAATTACTGAGAAGCTAGCACAGAAGAAGCTATATATTAGCTTTGGTGAAGTTCCAAACCAATGAAATTGTTCTGAAGATGAGAAAAAATCAATCTGATAGGTTTTATATATGAAAGGATTCAGATACTCATTCCGAATTTCTGAGTTTTAAAATGGAAAATAAGCTTTTATGATATTTTACAATCTTCTTGAACCCATTTCATTTTTCATTTTACTTTCTTTCCTGAATTCACCAATTTCATATCCGTTCAAATGCTACAACTCTATGTCAGGGATCTTTAAGGAACATGAATGAAATTAAATATGTTCTCTCCCCTCCCCTCAACCCCAGCCATCTGAACAGTCCAACATCAGAGCATAGTTTTCTTTCACAAGGATATTGTAGGCAGTTTTTGGGATATAATGTTGTGAAGACCTACTCCGACATTTTTATACTGCTTTAATGGATTCGTTTGGCATGGAAAATGTCAGCTAACCTGCTATATTTTAATGTTATAAACAGCATACTGATTTTAGCCTGAAATCTGTTGAATCTAAATTCTGCTGTACATAGCAAATTTTGTTGTGTTCATATGTTTATATTATGTTTGTGGTGCATATGGATTGGCATGAAGCAAACCTGGCTTTCTTCTATACTTGCCAGTGTCTTTATTTTGAACCTTCGTGATTCCTGATTATTGTTTCATGAAAGTAGCATTGCTTTTCACATTGCAGGTCTTTATGTGAGTAGGAATACTTATATTCGTGCTGGAGTTGCGGAGTGGAAGATTACAAATCCAGTTCACATAGTATTCTGCTAACCCATATCTTCATCTCAAAACATATTCCTTTTCTCGCTTTATTCTAAACTTATTTCTGATTTCTTTCTGCCTTTTCTTCAATACTCCTGCAGGTCTGCTACTTCCGTTATGTGAGATTTTTTCCTTCTGGCAGATTTCTATACAAGGTTGTATTAACAGATAACATAGCTCACTTGTGAACATGATACTACGTTTCTGAATCTAATTGATATCTCTATTTGTTTGTTATTAGAATTCTTCTCAAAAAATTAAGGATGTGGCAAAATGCATGAATTTTCGTGCATCTAAAGCAGATTGTGTTTTTTGTGGCCATTACACTTTGTCAGATGACAAGGTCAGGCTCTCTTCTTCGAAATAATGTTTGGAATTTCATATTTGATAGGCCGATGCAGTTATGTTCCATTGAATGTGCATTAAATTAACTGTTCAATTTAGTAGCTTGATATGCATCTCAAAGGTTTTTGTGATCATTTTCTTCTGCAGGTTGAAGCTGCTGTCTTGTACCCTGGCATGCGTCCTACCGTGCTAAGAATCCGTTTAAGGTAATAGAAGAAACACAGATTTTTGTTGTTTGTTTTGTTGTCCATTCATTTATTAGCTTAGGGTGAGACTTCCTAGTTAATTTTTGCTGTGGCTAAAACTATTATCCTGGTATAAATACAAAATTTTCCGATGCATTAAAGTACTGCTTTTGGCTAAGGGGTTTGATGGCACATAGTGCATCTCTGTTTGCCTTTTTTTGTTAATTATTAGGCTGTCTGATTTAATCATAGCATGCCTAATGCTTTATTCTGAACAAGCAAAATACCTTAAGACTGTGTTCAGATATCATATCTGGCATTTTAGATAATGCTGTCTTTAAATTAGGGATTACCCTGTAGTTAATGGATAATTACTTGGAGTATTGTTTTTTTTACAAAACCTCCCCCCCTTTTTTAACTGAATATCTCTCTCTGTCTATATCCCCTCCATTAGCAGTTTTATCCACTTATGTTATCTATATGCTTGTACAGATTACGAGGAACGATAACAGGGGCTAACAATCGAATGGATTTACTTTCCCTTGTTACAAGCGGTGTGGATGATAATGAAGCCTGTGGTCCTGAAGAGGACATCCTTGGAGTTGTCGAAGGGTGGCAGGACGATGAAACTCACAACCCAGATGTGCCTGCTGTGTCCCACAGAAGGGGTCTAACACCATTTGTCTTTGTTCCATTTGAAGAGGTAACTTTGTTTCTAACCCTTTAATCTTTCAATTAATGAAACAATAGACTGTTTGCTGAAAACTTTTTCAGAATCTGCAAATTATTTGTTATCATGAGTAATTTGCGAATAATCAACAGTTAGTGTCCAAGGCCCTGTGCTGGCCATCTAATTTCATTAACGGGAAGTATGTGTTAAGAGCTCTCAATGATACGGCATTTGTGTTTTTTTTTTTTTCATAATTAATCAGTTGGCCATTATCGTCCGTTGTTTTAGGTTGAAACATCTGATTTAAATCTGCCAGTGGAAAAGATGGATTATTATGTACCCGGCTGAGACTTCCGGCAATCGAGAATGTCATTTCTGTAAATATACCATGTATCCTCCAGGAAGGCAGTTGGCGTTTGATTGCATATTCCTTTATTTTCATAAAATACATCTATGTTCATGGGATCATAATTTGTTCTGAATTCTCGCCATGGATCATAGATTCATGATGGGTGCGCCTTTCTGCCATTTATCCATGTTATGCCCATGTAATATATTATATATGATGTTATTTGTACTGATTGCAAATAAATGTGTACATTGGTGTGGACTGCTGTTATGTTCATTATCGAACTAAGAGGTTGGTATTTAACAGGATTGAAATTTGAATGCTAACATCTGCAACATCTTCCCTTGGTCGTAGTCTTTGATCTCTTTTGTATAAAACTGCTTATTTTTGCTATAAAGATTGATCAGGTATATTATTGTTGCAATCTTCATTTTTGTTCGAGGCTGAAATATTTCTATATGTTTGGAAGAAGGGAGCATGGGAGATACGAGAGCTTCCTCAAAATTTTCAATGAGACATGTAACGTGGAGGTGTCTATGGCCGGTCAGGCCGGGTTACGATCTCAAAATTATTTGAGATTTTTTTGTCTAAATTTGAATCGGATTTGATTCTATGTGAACTCACAAATAATTATTTATAAATTAATATAAAATTAAAAATTATTTTATATTAATATTTATATATTTTTTATAATTAAATTTAAATAAAAAATTAATTCAATAAAATTTAGATTTGACCAGTGATGAAAATTTATGTTGAAGGCGGTCTAGGCAAGTAGTCGGTGTATGAACGGCTTTGATATGATTCATTGAGTTGGAATCACATTGTAATATTAATTTAATTAATAAAATATTATGATAATAAAATAAAATTAAGAGTATTTAAATTTTTTTAATTTAAAAAATAAGCTACTAAAAATTATATTTTAATATATTTTTAAAAAATATTGCACCCTTATATTTTAAAGTTACTATTTGTTTTAAAATATAATATTTTCTTTTAACATTTAAGTTTTTCGCATTTTTGTGACTGCGATAAATTCGGAACTAACAAAATTCTTGAGCAAACCAAGAAACAATGAAAAAGATTTCAACTTTTTTTTTAATCATAAAACTTGAACATTTACGTTATTAGAATTTATGAGGACGAAATTTTTTAATATTGCAAGTTATAAAATTAAAATTATATATAAATCCATGAATATGCAATCCTTATGAAATTGAAAAATTAAATCTTATACCCATAAAATACGAATGCATGCAAATTTCTTTTAATAATTTTAAAATTATTTCTACATTTATTTTTAAGGAAAAAGGAAAATAAAAAACAAAAGAAAAACCAATAAATAAATCCAAACGGCTATTATTATAACTCTCAAAAAATAGTGAAAAAGAAAAACGCATAAATAAAAGAAATAAATACTTTCCTTAATTATACATTTTGCCCTTACACTTCAGATCTATTACAATTTTGTCCCCTTTTCCCCAACGTTAAAGTACCCGTGCCTCTCTCCCTTTCTCTCTCTATCTCTCTCTCTCTCTCTCTCTCTCTTCGTTCTCCGATCTTTTCCCAGGTCCATATCTCCGATCGCCTCCCTTACTTTCCTAAAACCCCTAATTTCTCCGATCTCTTGTTCTAAAACCCAACTCTGTAATCACGATCCTTCAGATCTGAACTTAATTATCACCTTTTGTCAACAGATCCGACTTCTCTTTTTTTTTTTTTTAAATTCTGATCTCAGGTGCTTAATTTAGTTTTTTTTTCCCCAATTTTATTTCATTCGATATTAGTTTTCTTTATATGTTAATTTGCGATCATTTTTATATTTGTTTCTGTATATTTTTTAGAATTATTGATTTTTTTTTAATTTGAGATCATTTTTTTATTTGTTTCTGTAATGCTTTTAGAATTATTATTATTTTTTTTTTGCTTTATGTAGATTTTGGTCGTGCTGTAAAATATATAGACGGAAAGGATATTGATAGGGGAGATTAGAATTTGTTTTGATTAAATTATGGCAACTCCTGTGCCTCCAGGGGCACCTAGACCCGGCGCCACTGCACAGCAACGACCAGCACCACCTAATTTTAATCCTAGTTATCAAACCAATCCCAATTCTTTAGCTGATAACATGCAGAATTTGAACCTAAATCGGCCACTTTCAATGCCCAATTCTGGTCCTAGGCCGCCCCCTTTTGGTCAACAACCACCCTTTCCCCAATCCGCAGTTTCTGCTGGATTCCCTTTTGCCTCCCCGCCAATGTCACGGCCTGGCCCGCCACCTGGTATTGTGGGAAGACCTGCAGTGCCTCCTACTGGACCACCGCAATCAACTTTACCTGCAAATATACCGCCAGGGAGACCCCTTGGTCCAACTGTTAGTCATTCGTCTCCTTTTGGGTCTAGACCTCCTCCTGCTTCTTTATCTTCGTCCACAGGTGGTGCAGTTGTACCTTCTAGCGCTTCCCCATCTTCGGGTGTACCGAGTGGTGGAGTTGCGCCACTGCCACCAGGAGCTCGGCCGAGTGCTTTTATGTCATCTTCACCTTTGACTGGTCCAGCTGTGCCCCTGTCAAGTGCACCTGCTGGTCCTTTGAGTAATGGGCCACCGGCAATTGGTTCAGGAGCTTTGCCAGGTGCACCCCGGTTTCCTCATGCTCCAAGTACTTCACAACCTCCTGTTGGACCTCCGCCAACTATGATGTCAGCTAGGGTTCCTGTTCAGGCTCCAACCATGCGTTCTGTTTTGGGAAGTTCAGCTGTTATTTCCCCTCCAGTTCCACCAGTGCCTTCAGCATCACCATTTTCAGCTGTGCCTCAGGCTAGACCGCCACCTCCAGGTTCTCCTTATGGACCACAGACATGGCCAATGCAACTCCAGCAGGTTAGCACTAAAATCTTTTCAAATTATGCTTTCAGGATTTTTCCAATAAAGAACTGTAATTAATTGGAATTTATCATTGATAATGTTGTTGTCGAGTTGGTCTATTAGCAACCTGTATTAGGCGTAGGAAGTCTTTGATTTTCTTTATTTTCTGTATGCATTTAGTGACTGGAATTTTTATGTGCGCCTGTTTGATGTTTGGAATATTTGGCATTATATCGTAACTGTGAAATATGAATGAGAAGTTTAGAAATAGTATACCTTAGCATTTACCTTAAATTGCGTCTAATGATCAGTATATTTTGTCCAATGTTTGGTGCAAATTGGTTCTAGCTCAAAGAGCTAACTCTTGTTCCTTGCCCCTAAATTGTAAACTGTAAAAAAATATAATGCTTTTATGCAGATACTGTGTTTGAGTTGGCATTTTAAGTGTCTAAGTGTACTAATATAGTGTTCGTGATCTAGCATGGGAAGGAAATTGAGGGAGAGGGGAAGAAGGAAAAGGTGTACGAATGTAGTGTTTGTGATCTAGCAAGGGGAGGAAAGGAGAGGAAATGGAGGGAGAGGGGGAGAATGAATTGGAAGAAAATTTTTCATGTTTGGTTTGGATTGCTTGAAAAGGAGTGAGAGGAAAGAAAAGCCGTGTTAAAAATTTTGTTTGGTTAAAGAGTGGAAAGGAAAATTTTGTCTATGTTTGTAAAATTAAGCCATTTATACATTAAAAAAATGTTAATTTTGTTATTATGATTGAAAAAAAAACACACTTTTATTAAGGAATTCTTCCCTCTTGATCCTCTTAATTTGAAGGGTTTAAGAAAAATAGGGTTTGGAGGGGACACATATGTCATAGTCTTTCAAGTTGCTTCCATTCCATTGAATTGTTTTTCAAATTGAGATGGGCTTCTCTTCCTCCTTTGTTCTCTTCCCTTCCCTTCCCTTCCCTTCCATTGCATTCATTGTTAATTGAAGAAAGCCTAAAGGAATTGAGAAATGAAGAAGGATTTTAGTAAACCTATAATGGAGAAAATGAAGATTGAGGTATGTGTTTGGCTTTTTTATAATTAAATTATTTATGCGTTGAAAATTGCTTTACAGTTATGGCTATTTTGTTCAAACTTTTTCAATGTTAAGTTGAGGATGTCAAACCTTTACGGCTTTTTGTTTCTTGAATGGAAAGTAACAATATGGCATGTTTCGTTTATTAATCCAGAAATAATAGGTTGTATATAAGTGTTCTCTTGGAGCCATTGGTAACAATGCTATCTCCTCTTTTCTGAAGATATCAATTGTTTTATTGGTCACATGGGTTTAAGATCATCCATTATTTGGTACTTCCCAGTTCACGTTTGAAAGATAAAAATTATGTATTTTATTTTGTGTTATTAAAGAGAAATCATTGATAGATTTGCCATGTAACGTGGCTTCCAAGGTGCTAACATTTATTTGATATATCCAGTCCCCAAAGTGCAATCAGTTTTACCACACCACCCTTACTTGGTTGCCCTTATTGCTATGCTATAGCTGTGTCAGATGTCCGCTGATACCCATTTAACCCTTTGTTATTTTAGTCTGAAAAAAAAATTAGCAATCTTCCTTTTTTTGTGTTTATTTGTGCATGTATCAATGTTGTAAGGATTGGTGATTTTTCATGCCTCAGTGTGTCTTTTTTATCATATTTCTTAAGTCAACTGTTAGATTGATTATTTTATCAACATTGGCTATGCTTATCAAATTTCAGGACGATTGAATATGTTTAGTTGTTTTATTATTTTCAACATTTCAACCGTTCAATATTAATCCTAAAAGATATTTTTGTCTCTGAGGCATCACAAATATTGGATTAGCTTGAGAATTTACATACATGGCATGCAAATAGGATATGAGATTCAGTAGTCAATTGCTGAGGGTTGTGCAGAAACTTAAAGAGCAGTGAAAAAATCAGGAATTCTGTTACTGTCTGTCCGATTGCATTTGCACATGGAAGTTGGTTATTGAACTTAATTTTGTTGAATTTAATCAATTGGCATACGACATTTTGGTCTTGGTGGATACGTACAGCCTTTGAGTTAGGTTTGTAAAGTCATGTTAGAACTGGAAACCATTTTAACATGTCGTGTAAGAGGTGCTGCAAATTCAGGTTAAGGATTGTATCGTTTGGTTTAAGTGGTGTTTGCATGTTGTTCACTTTCATCACTAATTGGATTCTGAATGTTTTCAATTGCTTTAGGGAACCCAACCTCCTCTTATTCCTGGCTCTACCCAAGTACAACCTCCCAGAATGTTTGGAATGCCACAACAACCATCAAATCAAGCTATGACTACCATTCCACCTGCTATGGGCCAACCTGGAGCACCTCTGTCAGGGCCATCAAAGATTGATCCTAATCAAATTCCAAGGCCTATTCCAAGTTCCTCACCAATTGTGTATGAAACTCGCCAAGGCCATTCGGCAAATCCTCCTCCGGTAAAATCTTTGGTCATTTCAGAAGAATGGAAAGAAAATTACTTAATTCGCTTTGGAATTTGCTAATTTGGTTATTCCTTTAGATCTTCATATAACTTTGGCCCATTACACACACACACACACGCGCGCGCGCGCGCGCGCACGCAGATATATATATATATATATATATATAACTATGTTGTCATCGCATGCATGCATACTGCAATCACAGCTTTCTCGTGTAGCTGCATTTTGAATTTTGTTTCTTCTGCTGATCACTTGTAACCTTTTGAAGCCTGCTACAAGCGATTACATTGTCAGAGACACTGGGAATTGTAGTCCTCGTTATATGAGATGCACCATCAATCAGGTCATAACAAACTATATTAATTTTCTTTTTTGGTATTCTTTAATTTTGTATACTTTATTGAAGTTTTTACTGCAATTCACAGTCATTTTGATGTTTTATGTACTTGTTTATTTTCCTTTTCTTATGACAGATTCCATGCACAGGCGACCTCTTGACAACCTCCGCCATGCAGTTAGCTTTGTTGGTTCAACCTCTGGCCCTTCCTCATCCGTCTGAGGATCCTATTCATGTAATACCTTATTTACTTGTTCTTCTGGCTTGTTATCCAATCTGTCGGGTCCTCAATGGAGTGTGAAATTTGATCCAATCATCGTATTGTGAACATCTATTACTCTAGGTTGTGGATTTTGGGGAAAGCGGTCCTGTTCGATGTTCCCGCTGCAAAGGTTACATAAATCCTTTCATGAAGTTCATTGATCAGGGAAGGAAGTTTATCTGCAACTTATGTGGTCAGTATTAATTATCTTTGTGTGTTCATCTCTTATGTTTGGCATTCTCTTGTGGATTTTAATGCATTATTATACTCTCACCATCCTGTTGTTTGTGTGTCTCTGTTGTCAAAACTTCATTTTTGTTAGCTGCGCTTTACTTTGGGAGCTAAACAGTAGACTGGTCATAATAATTATTTGAGAGCTTTTTTTTGGAAGTTGTTTGAACTACCATTTATGATTGAAATGTAATCATAATCTCCAAGTATCTTAGTTGTTAGCAGGATTCCTTAGATTATATACCGATCTATGCATCTAATCTTAGCTTGTTGGATTTTATCAATTTAAGATTTCCTCTTTTCGCACATAAAATGTGATTATATATATCAGATAAATACCGTGACCACAGACATTGATCTTGTCTATTTGTGCTTTCTATTGTGTTTCTGAAGTGTAGTAAGGTGGCAATGTCAATGATTGTGCAATTTTCTTGCAGGGTTTACCGATGACACTCCTCGTGACTACCATTGCAACCTAGGTCCTGATGGCAGGCGTAGAGACGCTGATGAGAGGCCTGAGCTGTGTAGAGGAACAGTTGAATTTGTTGCTTCAAAAGAGTACATGGTTTGTTAAAATTTGTAATTTCTAAATTGATTAACTTCTAAATTTCTACTTTCTATAATTGTAGCCATATCTGTCTCTTTTATTTGTTAAATGCTTAAGTAGCAATTGTAAGATGGATGCGGGCATCTTTCTATCATGTGTGAATGGAGTGATTAGTGAACATTTGATTAAAGTATATGAGGACGATACGCCTGTACCCAACACTGCTTAATGTCTCCCTAGCAGGAAGATGTGTCTTTTGCCTCTCGTCTACCTTACTGAGTGTCATATGGTGGTATAGGAGTTGAGATACTGGATCTTTTTTGTACAAATTTGACTAGTCTAGCATTCAAGGTGATATCCAAAAGATTAAGATGAGCCAAAAATGACAAAAATTGAGAAAAAATAAAGAAGAATTTAAACAGTTTAAAAAAATAATGCTAACATTTGGTAGAATTTAATTGTGTATAATTATTGTGGCCGGGGTTTATGTAGGGTATTCTCAGTTCGTTTTTTTTGTTCTTATGGTGCTTTTCTTGTTTCTTTTTTAATTAGGTACGAGGATAATTAATTCTTTGCCCTGAATTTCTCATTTTCAGGTCCGTGATCCAATGCCAGCTGTGTACTTTTTCCTAATTGATGTATCCATGAATGCCATACAGACAGGTGCCACTGCTGCAGCTTGCAGTGCCATTACGCAAGTTATTTCTGATCTTCCTGTGAGTTTCGTATCGGTTTCTAGAATGGCTGGTGTTTGGTTATTTATTGTTGTAATTATGTTGATCTGGTTTACTTTTTCCCCTGATTTTTCTCCCTGCATTTTATCAGCAGATGTGGAAATGATATATAGAAGATCACAGCGTGTGCTTTGATAAATTATTTTTCTTTAATAATTAATTGCAAAAGGTTTTAAAATATGTATCAAATTTGTTTGCAGAAACTGTTGCCTGTTTATTTCTAAAGATGTGAGATTTTACTGTTTGTTTCCATTATTAGAACACATACTGAGTGTGCCATTTTTTTGTAATTATTGTGTGAGTTATTTATCTCAAGCTTTATTTTGATGTAAGCATTTTCATAGACATAACTGCATCTCGATGCTAAATGGTTTCTTCCTAGATTAATAGAACTGAGTTGTATCTTTCCTTAGTTTCAAGTTAGTCAGAAAATTCAGTTCTCCTTTCAATTTTTAGATTTTCTTTTAGTTTTGAATGGAGGTTCTGGAGTTAATGTTGTTGATGCAATATTTTGTGTAATATGTATCGCATTTCTTTTTTTTCTTGAAAGTAAGTTGTATGTGCATTAAAGAAAAGTTAAAATGTAAATTCTTTTTGTAGTAATAAAATAGAGGTTGTGAAGTTGCAATGGTTCCACATCAATCTTTGAGTCAGGTTCTTGATGCAATATTGCCTGTGCATCGCATTTCTTTTTTCGCTTGAAAATTGCTGAAGGAAAAGTTGAATTGTAAATTTTTGTTGTAGCAACAATATAGAGGTTGTGAAGTGTAAATGGCTCTATTTAAACCTTTGAGTCAGTCTGGATATTTGCAGCTGAGGGTTTAAGCTTTATTGTAGGTGTGGATGTTTTAGGTGAAAAGCTAATATGGATGATTGATTTGGGTCAGTATTAGGTTCTTATTTCAAATGAGTATCTCTTTTCCAGTTACTTTAGGTGAAAATATCATTAAGAATATCAAAATATGGGCTTCCAATGTGCTTAATTTTAGTCATGATAGAACAATATGATGTGTTTCCATTTGTTTGTTTCTTGAGAAAATTGTTAAACTTGGTTTTGGATCTGCTAGAGTATTTCCATTGAATATGGTAGTGTCTCTTGGCATTGTATGATTTTAGCGTGAATAAGATATGATGGTTATGTCAGGCATGTCTAATTGTGCTTTGAAATGCATCGTAAAAACAATGCAAGGCTTCTACTTCTTTTTGTCCCCAGTAATATGATTTCTGTCGTTGTTAGTTGAATTGGAGGTTGATATGTGGTCTTGCATCTTTCTTTTTCCATTCTGTCCAATGGTTTTTTCCTTAACACATACAAGGAAATGAAATTCAGTTGTTTGAGGTGTTAATTGCTTATTGCAGGAAGGACCTCGAACTCTGGTAGGAATAGCAACATTCGACTCAACAATCCATTTTTATAATTTAAAACGGGCCCTACAACAGGTGAGTATTAGCTATAAACTTACAATCATTCATTCCACTTGCTCCCAACATTCCCCTCTTCCTGGCTACTATTGTACTGGGTAGAAGTTTTTTTCCGTCATCTGGGATGCTTTATATTTGTGAAAGAGAAATCAGTTCGGTAATAATGGCGTAGAGAATATCCTCATATTATTAAGGGGTTTCAAGAATTTCTTTTGCTAGTACTGGCATTGATGGAATAATAGTAAATTAAACACATTCTGGACTGGGTCTCATGTTGGAAGATTGAATTTGGTGCTTGTGGATGGCAGAAATATTGTTTTGGTGCTGCAGCTGCAGCTTGCGGTTGGATGGTTCTCTTATGTATTTAAGTGAGATTTAATTGATTAAGATCAATATCAGAGTGGTTTAAGTAGCAGTTATACACGCAAACACTTATATAAGAAGGATAAATTGTGAAATCTACTCATTTTAATATCAAAGATCATGACAGTAACAGTAAGTAACGTTGCCTTCAATTATCATCTCAAAATCCCCTGCTTGGTGGGGATAGAAAGAAACATGCTGCAAATGATGCGTGTAATGTTTTTGCATGTCCACATTACCTGGAGGATGATAGGGGGTTGGTTTGAGAAGTTTTTGTTCAACCTTCGGTGATTTCTTGAGGAGACCATCTCCCTTAGTCCCTCTTCCTCCATTAGCGTTCTCTGTCTCTGAAAACTGAGATTTTGTTTGGAATATGACAGGAATACATCACTAAAAACTCTTTGAACTTTATTTTATATGATCTTTTTTTCTCTGATGTTATCTACCGAAGAACCTGCTGAAAATGTTACTGACCTGGTTTTGATGTCTTAAATTTTGCAGCCATTGATGCTTATTGTTCCTGACATACAAGATGTCTATACCCCTCTTCAAACTGATGTTATTGTCCAGCTCTCTGAGGCTAGTTCTTAATTTATGGGATTTTTTTCTTATATCTGTTGAAGTTTGCAAAATGGTTAACTAAATCGTGGTTGATGCTATGATGTTTCTCAAGTATTTTCTGCTGATTTTCGTTTTTTTTCCCTGAGAATTCAGTGCCGCCAGCATTTAGAGCTATTGCTTGAAAACATCCCAACAATGTTTCAGAGTAGTTCAACTGCTGAATCATGTTTTGGTGCTGCAATCAAGGTAAGTTATTATATGTTTATGTTATAAATTAGCAGAACAGTTCCTTTGCTATGCAGATTTTAATCATTAATGGGATAAATCATATCTCTTTCTGATACCAGAAGAGATCACTGCGGCACAAATCTATAAACCACAAAGTCTACCCAATCCCCACTGATCCTACCACCTGAGCTAGCCCCTGGTGGCAGTGGGATTTACATATTCTTTCCAAATTGTATCGCAAATTAAATGACTTCTGCTATTCTATGGCATCTAGAACCACAGGGTTTTTGTCGAAGGTTAATCTATTTATGAGTTAAGTAATGGTTTATAGTTAGAATATCTAAGAAAGGGTGATTGCTTCAATGTTTGAAAAGCAAGAAACTTAACCTCTGCTTCTTAAACAAATTATGATTGTAACTTTAGCTTGCTTTGAAGTATTTGGCTGCTGTTTGGTGCTCGATGGAGAAAGGTAGTGGACTGATCAAAATTAGATGTTTATGGTTATCTAGGTAGTTAGTAAGGCGCGGTGATAATTAGGATGTATGGTAATTCCTGTATATAAAAAGCCTAGATTTTGATATCTCACTGTTCTATTTAAATTTCAGGCTGCATTCTTGGCCATGAAAAATACTGGGGGGAAACTTCTAGTATTTCAGTCAGGCAAGCCCATATGCCTTTGCCGCATTTGCATGTTTTGATATGCATATCATACAGTTCTTAATTCTTATACCATAAAAGTTACTGTATCATTTTCCAGAGTTCTCTAATTAACAAATGATTTTTTTTTTCTGACAGTTATGCCATCAGTTGGCATTGGTGCCCTTTCTTCAAGGGAAGCTGAAGGGAGAACTAACATCTCTGCTGGCGAAAAGGTTTGCAGATATTTTAAAGTTGCATTCTCTCTCTCTCTCTCTCTGTTCTTTTACATGAATGATAGTACATTAATTTCTTTTTCTTTTTGCTTAGAATAGCTGTTCTTTTAGATAGGAGATGTGGTTATCCTTTCACACTTACATCTGAAAATGTGGGACCTTCTGTTTGTTTGTCCAACTTCTGAGTTATGACTGTTACATCTCATCTTTGGAACCTGCTTCATCTGTTTAGCATTTGCATATTGATTATTTTGTGTCTTCAGAAGACTGGGATTGTTACTTCACGAGAATTTGATTATTGTAACCTTGATGCATCTATTTTCTGATTTATTAATAGAAATGTTTCTCTGTTCTTCTACATCAAGATATTGATAATCTTCTTTCAAATATCATGCTTTGCTTGTATTCAAGTTTTCCTAACCAAAAGGTGATATTTTTGCAAGGCTACTGAATTGGCTTTTAATTCCTGTATTTTCTATGGTTGGCAAGCTTTTAAAAGTTAGGCAGTGGTTATGGATTAAACTTAAGTACAGTTACATCATATAATCATCTTTATGGTGGACTTTTGACTTTCACTTGACAGTGGGTGTGTGTGAGTCCCGTTCTGGGAGAAAAAGAGGAAAAAAAAAAAAAAAAAAACCTTTCTTCCATAATTATTCTGAAATGATTTACTATCTATTTATCAGCACTTCAAATATGATTATCTTATTTTCCTGCTCTTTCATATTGAATCTCCAATGATATATTTGTTTGTTTAATGAAATTCTGAGTAGTTGTAATGAAGCAGGATCTATTTTTGATTCAATGGAAGATACCATTGTGCTTCTGTTTTAAACGTTTTTCATTTCTGTTTGATTAGGAGGCTCATAAATTACTCCTACCAGCAGACAAAACTCTCAAGACAATGGCAATTGAATTTGCCGAGTATCAGGTAAATTTCAAGTAATTTCTTTTCTTCTTAATATCATTGTAAAATGACTAATAAAAAATTGCCTGATGAATGCTTGTTGAAATTCATACTGTTGACATAAATCTATGGCTATGGCCGTTTCTTTTCGAGCATGTTCTTATATTACAACATGTGGCAGGTTTGTGTTGATGTATTTGTCACTACTCAGACTTACGTAGACATTGCTTCTATCTCTGTAATCCCAAGAACAACTGGAGGCCAGGTATTAACTGATATTTAGATTATTGCTGTTTCACTGCTGGATAATTTAATACAAATTGTTATCTCCTAACACCCATACTGGACTTGAAATACTGCAAAACAAGCTGTTTTTTACTCTCACTGCTTCAAATTAAATTTCCACCTGCGCTCTTCCCTCAATTTAATATTTAATTTTCTATAATTTTAAAGTTATAAAAATTGAAAATTTTTATTTACATACTCCTCGCCAAAATTTGAGCTTATGGAATAATTATTGTGATTTAAAATTATATATTTTTTAATAAATGTTGAGACCAATTTGCTTTAAAATGTGGAATACAGAAGTTTTTTTAGTACAAATCAGCATTCACCAAAGTACCTGTTGCGAGCCAAAATGTGCATCTTTGCCCAAATCCCTGTTAATCATTAATTTTAATTTTATGGGAGCCAGCATAGTTGAAGGAATGTTTTAAAGTTTGCAAAGTGAACTAGCTGCAAGCCTTGCATGTTGGCTGTCTTTATGGGAGCCAGCATAGTTGAAGGAATGTTTTAAAGTTTGCAAAGTGAACTAGCTGCAAGCCTTGCATGTTGGCTGTCTTTAAAATTTTCTATTGCATGGCACTTTAATATTTCTTTCTATGTCAGTGCTTATTGGGACCAATTAGTGCTAATTCAATAATCTAACTTGAGCCTGATGCATGCTATGGTGGAGCTTGAGAGCCTGGCTGTATATTGATGTATTCATTATTCACCATCAAATCTGTAGTTGTTGAGCTTCTAAGTATGAGGTCTTCAGTATCAGGAGTACGGAGTTATTTCTTGAGTGGAAGATTCACATTTCATCACATTTTTCTCTAAATTACAGGTGTATTATTATTATCCCTTCTCTGCTGTATCTGATCCTGCAAAGCTCTACAATGACCTTAGATGGAACATCACTAGGCCCCAAGGTTTTGAGGCTGTCATGCGTGTGAGATGCAGCCAGGTAACATTTTCTGATGTTTTGCTCTGTTTCATGAGTGAATTGTTGATAATTAATTTCATCACATTTTGATGTTAATTTAACCCTGTTTTAATCTTCTTCCCCTTTAAATACTTGTAGGGTATTCAAGTTCAGGATTACTCCGGAAACTTCTGCAAACGTATTCCAACCGACATTGACCTACCTGGGGTTTGTGCTTTTTGAAAAACACTTGATCTTATATTTGTCACTAATGTCTTTTAGCGTCTGCACCACAAAAATTTTTTGATTATTTTCTCACTTAAAGCATGATTGAAACTACCTGCTGCACTGTTCGGTTAACCTTAGGAAAGTATAAGCTTCTCAGAGGTGATTATTTACTATTTTTTATCTTTGAAATGAAGTTGGATGATTAGCTAATCCTAGCTAAAACAAAAACAGAAGGAAAAAAAAGGAAGAAAGAGTTAGAAAATAAGCTAGTTCAAAACATTTGGGATAAATGCTCCTGGCCTGATGAATCTCTTTTTATTTTGTGGACTGATGTGTTGAAAAATTTATGACTAAAATATTGATTACATTCTATGGTTGTTTGAAATCGAATCAATGTCTTGAATTTTTCTCAAAAAGATTTTGGCTTTCCTTATAATTGTGATTTAAGTCAATCTTATGTATAAGTGCTTCTAGATGATTGGTTTCTTTGTTGATGTATGCTTGGATTAGAGATATTTTCCAGCATGGTATGTTGGTGACGGGTATGTTTAAATTTTCCTTGGTTTTTCCTTCTGTTTGAAGAGTTATACTTTCATAATAGCATGTGGACTATGAGGTGTTGAATTTGTGTAACTTGGTTACTTAAAGAAAAATTTGTCAGAGCAAGATACTGGTATAACAATGCTTATCTTAAAAAATTTTTTATATAGTTTTCATATTTGGTATCATATAACCACTGTAATGAGATATTCCTCATTCAACGCATGTCCCTTGCCACGTATGTTTTTATGTGGTTTTGTGGGCCACATTTTATAACTTCGAATTTGGTAACTTCGCTTGTAATATGTGTAAATTCTTTTTGGAACAAAATTTTGCTAGGAGGGCTTGTGACATTATTAAGTTTTGCCTGGCTGAGATTTGAGCGTTTTATTATATCAATTTGTTTCAATCATGACCAATCCTCCCTGTTTTGCAGATTGACTGTGACAAATGTGTATTGGTTACCTTAAAGCATGATGACAAATTACAAGATGGTTCTGAATGTGCTTTTCAGGTAGTCTCCGGACTTTTGAATGCCCATTGTGCTTCATTTTATTTGTTAATATCAAAAAGTTGATGGTTCTGATGCTTTTATAATATTCTGGCTTTCACCTTCCAGTGTGCCCTTCTCTATACCACTGTTTATGGCCAGAGAAGAATCCGAGTTACAAACTTATCCTTGCCATGCACAAATATGCTTAGTAATTTGTTTCGCTCTGCTGACTTGGATACTCAGTTCGCATGTTTCTTAAAGCAAGGTATTTGACTTGGATACATCTTTCTTAACTTTCTTTTACCTTCTTGGCGAGTTGGTTGTACATGTTAACTTGGTCTGTTAATAATTCTTTTCCCTCTCATTTCATATTTTCTCTGCTTCAAACTGTGATTTGAGGATGCTCCTCTTCCCAGTGTTTTTTCAAATTATTAATTGATCCTTTTGATGTGGATGAGGTGTTACTGAAGGATTTTGATGCAATATTTCTTTACTGACGACGTATTGCTTTTTTTCTTCTAATTTACCTTGAATGCAGCTGCTTCTGAAATTCCTACAAGCCCGCTTGTGCAAGTGAGGGAACAAGTGACAAATCTTTGCATCAACATTTTGCTTTCATATCGTAAATTTTGTGCCACAGTATCATCATCTGGACAGCTTATTCTTCCTGAGGCTCTTAAGCTACTTCCTTTATATACCCTTGGTATATGTGTTCTTTTGCTAATTATCTCCTTTCTTAGATTATTACATATCTCATTCTCTTCCATTATTCTTCTTTTGAGTTAACCTCCATCTTCAAACTTCATATTCTCTACCATTTTGGCATAATTATGGCAGAAATTCAGTCATCTTCTTAAGACAAAATTAAGATGTTTTCTGTTGGTTGATAATATTGTCTTTTTTCATTGAACTATTTTGGCATATATTATGGCAGATATTTAGTCATCTTCTTAAGAAAACATTAAGATGTTTTCCGTTGGTTGATGATATTGTCTTTTTCTTTTTTCAGCATTAATCAAGAGTACTGGATTGCGAAATGATGGCAGAATAGATGATCGTTCCTTCTGGATCAATTATGTTTCCTCTCTTTCTACTCCTTTGGCAGTGCCATTGGTTTATCCAAGGATGTTTGCAATCCACAACCTGAATTCAAAGGTAAATGTTTTCTAGTTGGCTTACTGTCTCCAGAGTATTTCAACCATGCTAATGGACAATTTTCTGCTTGTTTTACAGGAAGGAGACGAGTCTATTCTTCCTCCTATAATCCCACTATCTAGTGAACATGTCAGCGATGATGGAATCTATTTTCTTGAGAATGGTGAGGATGCTTTAATATATTATGGAAACTCAGTGGATCCAAGTATCTTGCAACAACTTTTTGGCTTTACCTCAATTGACGAAGTCCCCACTCAGGTATTTTGTTTTAATTTCTTTTGAAATGTGCATGTCTCCTAAAATCCTCAAAAAACTGGTTAATTTATAAGAAACAACTTGTGAGAAATGACCATAATCACACATAAACTGTCGAACACTTGAAAATGTTTTTCCAGGCTAGTCAAATTTTCCATTTGCTGCAAGATAAGCAAACCGCATTGTTACCCTCTTTATTTAAATAATAAATTCACTATTTAAATACTAAATTCAAATTGCTCGTTATATATCAAATTGGTCACATCCATGTTTTGATTCAAATAGCTTTAAACTCCTTGTATGATGGGATTTATCTGCATGCTTAATTTCCTTTTCCTTTTAACAACGTGAATTTCTCTGGATTTATGGAAGTATGTGATTTTTGGATTGGATGAGAAGAATCTTTGAAGGTTTTGTTTTTGATGACAGAATAGTATAAGTTTATGACACTCAAGCAACTGGCCTTGGATTCAAGTGTTGGGATTATATTGGGTTAGGGAATCTCCTGTAATATGTTAGGAAGAAATGTTGTGGAAAAGAAAAAAAGAAACTATGGAGAAGGATGGGGAATATTTAATTTGTCGTGTCTATTTCTAAATTGTGGTCTTCACATTTACTCTGTGTCTTATGCCCTTTTATCAACGTTTCTGCGTGTTCAGTTTGTGCTGCAGCAATATGACAATCCACTATCGAAGAAGTTTAACGATGTGGTAAATGTGGTTCAGCGCCAAAGATGTTCCTACCTTCGGTATGATTGATGGCTCTTTCTATAGTTTTACTTTATTCTGAAACCGAAGGTTATTCCATTTCTTTGATAGAAAAATTAAAGTAGATTTCTCTGTTCTAATGCATTTAATCTTTGTATTCTTTTTCAGCATGAAATTGTGCAAGAAGGGGGATCCGTCAGGTCAGTGCAGAGAACTTCCCTCTCATTTGATTGTCATTTTAGAGAGAGAAAAAAAAAAAGAAGCAACCATATTATGACATTGTCATGACTTAAATTGTTAAAATTTCAGGAATGTTGTTCTTCTCATGCATGGTAGAAGACAAGAATGCAAGTGGTCCCTCTTATGTCGAGTTTCTTGTACATATTCATCGGCAAATCCAAATGAAAATGTCATGATAAATTGTTTCAAGCTTCATCAGTTTCAGCTCACAGTATTTAGATTTTCATTTGGGATTCTTGCATGGAGTACAAGGCAAAAAGTCACAAGTCCAATGACAAAGAATCTGAGTGGCTTCCTACTCGAGTTTCTCGCACATATTAAGAGGTAGTTCCGAATGAAAAGGTTTTACGAGTGTTTTATGCTTTCTTCTTCTTCTTCTTCTTCTTCTTCAGTTTGTTTGTGATCACCAAACTTCTCTGATGCACTTAAGAGATTAAAGCAGCGAAGAAACAGTGGGATCTCTCAGTCAATTATTTCTTTCTAGAAACGCAATTTCAGCTAAGTTTTGCTAAATGGAGGATTGTAGTTTGTAGCCAACTTGATATCACAGGGGCTAGTTACTTGAAGTAATAATAAATATTATATATATATATATTCAGAATTTTTTTTTATCCAGAGTTTGGCTTAATTAGTTCACGTAATTATTCTTAAATGTTAAGCTGCAATTTTTTTTTTCTTGAACAAAAAGGAGGAGAAAATTGTCAATATCTCGAATCATTCATTATTCTTCCTCCCAACGAGTAGTTGTGTCATTCCCTCTGAAGCTTTGACATAGGACATTGTTAGAGAAGTTTCTCTCAGTGTGATGTTGGTAAATTCAGCTGCTGCCCCTAACAACATTCCTCCGTACGTTGCCCCTTGGTCACCAACATTTTTTTTAATCATCACTTAGAATATAAAATCAGATTTGTAATGGAACCAAAATTCAACATTTGTGATCAGAAGTTTCCACTTTTCAACTATTTTTACTTTGAACTAATTATTAACCAAAATATGAAGGAAAAAAAACCCAAATTTTTAAAAATTTGGATGAAGTAGTTTGACAAAAAAAAAATAGTATGAATAAATTACAAAGGACGGTCTACATAATGGGTAGTAATTGTTGAATGGATATCTTACACATGTATATTGTAGGAAACGAGCAACGTAGCAAATTCCCACACCTTTCGGAAGGAATTCTCTTATTTGGTGGAGAGTTGCAAGTGGAGAGTAAAATTTGGCCAAAATATATAAAACTGAAAACAATAATAGACAAGAAACGGGTTAAGTGGAAGGACCCGACTTGGACGTCAAGTTAAAATTTTCAATCTCTAGTAAAATAACAGCATATAAAACCCTGATTTTCTGGCTCCAAACCGTCATCAAAATCCTTGAAAAAGCATCCTACTTCAACTAAAACACCTGTTTTTTTCACTTAACAAGAAACATCAAAAACCCAGATAACAGAATTCCCAAATACCTTCCCATGGCTTCCAATTACTGTTTCAAGATTCGGCAAGAAGATAACGATCATACTCTAGAGCAACTCTGTTCTTGGATCCCATTCGATCTTTTCAACATCGAATTAGCGTTTCAATACGTTTCACCTCTTAACTTTGAAACAACCTCGCAAACGTTTCATCGATCGGTCGTATATCCTCGTGACATGTTCTTATCTGAAGATTACGGTCCAAGCATCTTGCTTTCCATGTTTGCCAACATGGGTGCATCTCCAGAATTCCTTCAAACAGTCATTCATGATATCTGGTCTTTCGCTTGGGAGATTGATAGTGACCCTGTTAACCTCGGGCGCAAAGCAATAAAGTTGCTCGTGGAAGTTCTCGTTCAGGCCACCGATGACGATGAGGATGATCAGGTGATTGACGACTCGTTCACGGCATTGAATTTCAAGCCTGCTAATAGGTCATTCATTCAATCTTTGAAAAGGGTGAAATTGGGTAATGAAGCTCTCTTGCCCTTGAAGAAAAGGGGGAGATTCGAGGGTTTGATTTCAGAGAAACAATGTACTATCTGTTTGGATGAGTTTTTGGATGGTAACGAGGTTGCCTCGACGCCTTGCGGACATTTTTACCACAGTGGTTGCATTGTTAGGTGGTTGGAGACGAGTCACTTATGCCCATTATGCCGGTACCAGATGCCCAGTTGATCCGATGTTGATCCTTTTTCCAGGCATCCAATCAGTTGTTTTAGTATATATGCAGTTGAATTTTCTTGACAGGAAAGGTAAAATTTTGGTTATCATAGGGCTAATTGTATTGCAAGTGTCTGATTCATTGAGTACATAAAATTTTTCTTCCATTAAACTTTATTTATCCAAGCTGCCAAGATTGCAGCAAATGAATTCAACTAAACCGATTACAAGAAACAAATATTAAAGTCAGCACAACGATGGAATTCCCAAACTGGCCTAGATTTTTTTCTTGCCATCAAATTTAGTATTGTAGAGAGTTTGGGTTGGATGAGAACAACAATTAAGATACAATAGTTTGACGCATATTAAATCATATCATATTTATTCTAATTGGGAACGCGGTGAATATTATCTCAATCAAAGAGGTTTGTCACTTTGTGGTATTGCTGGCAACGCTAAATCTATGGTTTCATTGTTTCATCGTTCCTCGAAACTAGAAAGCTCTTTTGTATTTTGTAACTACAAAATTACAAAAAAAAAAACTAATTTATTATCTAATATAATCATAAAAATAAATAAAATTAATTTAAAAACAATTAAAAACTAATAAATACGAATTAAAACTCTTAAGGATTTAGCTAATTTTATTAGACAAAATATGATGAAATAGTTCTACTCCATAGAGTTATGATATACGAATTTGCACCTAATAAAGATAGATAGCATATTCTTGTTACATATATATATATATATATATTCTTGTTCAAATCCTTATTTTATCACGGGAATTAGAGAATATCAATAATGCAAGCATGAATATGAACTCTTATGATTGATCACTTACACTTTTTATTAACCCAAAACTATTTACTGCCCCCATTGGATAAGTCATACTTTTATATATTTATTTATTTTGTAATGTATTAAAATCTTTTAATTCATGAAAATTAATATTTTTATTTTTTGCAGTGTATCTAATAACTTAAATTAAGTATCATTTAACAAAAATTAAAAAAAAAAATATTGAATAGGATAAGCAGTTAAGGAGTTTACTTATCACTTAAAAGATAAATTTGAATAATTTCACCTTAAAAAACCTTTTTTTTTGGATATTATCTGTTGAGAATTTGATAACATCACAGTCTGTGTTAAATGTTAGACTCGTCATTTGCTTAAAGTATTTGAAATCGCAAAGTCGATTAAAGAATGTCCACAAAATACGAATTATAAAATAAAATAGTTTTGTTACATGTCTCTTTAAACTCTCATTTTCTTTTCATTACCTTTCTTTTGATGACCCTAAAGGCTCAAGTCAGATACACCCCACCACGTAACGGTTACTGAAAAAATAAATAAATAAATAAATAAATAAAGAGCCCCAAAATACAAAAGGCCCAAGACCTGATCCATTTGCTTTTATTGGGCTATTTGTTAAATTAAAGTATAAAAATAAATTAATTTTTATAATTTATAATTTAAAAAAATATAATGATATTTGGCTTTTAATAATAATAATAATAATAATAATAATAATAATAATAATATAAAAATTTAAGAAGATTGATATCGAAAAAGATTAATAGTTATTCTCTTTTAAAAAGGTCTATAGTTATTTTTATAAAGAAGATAGGCAGGTTCTTTTAAATAAAAATTAGATAATTAATTATTATTTAATATAAATTAATTTTATATTTATTTTAAAATTTTTATTTTATTATTTTTATATTTTTAATTAAATTAACGTCACTTAATTTTAAATAAAAATTTAATAACAATTTTATAATAATAAAAATTAAATAATTCTAAAAATATTTTAATTTCAGTATAAATAATATATTAAATACAAATATTTTCTTAAAATAATCCAAAAAAATAAAATTTAACCTATGTGTCTGTGTTTTATATAAGATTAATATTCTTAATGTTAAAAAATTGAAAAATAAATAGAAAATAAAATAATTCCTAAGTTTTTATAAACAAAAGATCTTGTCAGTTGTCATGTTGGCAGCAAAAACACCTACCATTTTCTGGAACCTTGCACTGTCCCAAAACCTAGATTCCAATTTAAAGACGTGGAAACACCCAGAATTCTCCACTTAAAACCTTAAAGTTCTCATTCATCAACCGTTTCAATGCTTCATCTTCTTCAATAAAAAGCAAAACCCACTTCACAGAACCCTCAAAACAAACCCAAACAACCTAAGATTTCAACAAATAATAATAATAATAATAAAGAAAGAAAGATGTTTTTCTTCTTTGTGGGCGGATTAGAGCAACAAGTGAGGCGAGTGCTGAAATCAGGTGTGGGAAGGTGCATATGCTGCGGTTCCAGGGCTGACCTTGTCGAGTACGAGAAAGTGTTGAAGCTTTTCTTCGTGCCTGTTCGGAGATGGCCCGGTAAAGAGCCAGTTCTGCACTGTAACAACTGCCAACTTTTCTTCCCTCAGGATACGTCTTTTCCATCCCCCAAGATTGATTCATTGCCGCCGTCGTCTGCTGTTTCGGAGTCTTTGCGCTGCCGTTTCTGTGACAGGCTTGTTGAGCCTGAGTTCAGGTTCTGCCCCTTTTGTGGCTCTGCTATCTAAAAATTTTCACTTTTGATGATGACTCGATGTGGTTTATAACCGAATAAGGGTTCTATATTGGTTTTGTAAATGGAGTTTGGTAGTTGATCCTGGATTTTATATAATGTTGACTTTAGTAAATCAATAAATAGAATTTTCATTTTAATTTCAATTTGGGCATTGTGCACTTTAATTTTTTTCCCAGCTTTTTTGTTTTTTCTTTTCATTCATACTAACAAAAATGAAAACCAAAAAAAAGAAAAATTGTTAGCTGCAAGGTTTTCTGTTTGGTAGGCGAGAAAAATTTTTCATAAACATGAAAGTAACATTAAAAAAATTAAATATATTTACATTAAATATTTAATTGTATTTAATGTTTAAACATATTCGTATTTAACTTTCGATTCGGATCTTAATGACATAGACTCTGATGATAGGCAGGGCATAAACTTGTCCAATTCAGAAACCCTTGTCTGGCAAACAGCTTAATAAAAAGGCGATCAGCATATTTGAGCCTAGGGATTGTAAGATGATGAGTTCAACAAAGTCAAATGCAAGTCTTGGTACTCTTCATTAACATCAATAATTATAGTACAAAGATATTTGCTGCCGAAGACTGCAGGACAAAGATTAACATTGGCGTCTAAGTTCTAAAAGCCAAAGAGAGAAAACAATTTTCCTAATCATTTCTCTGGTCCGGGTTTAGCAATGGAGGAAAACATAAGTGGGGAGATTTGGCCTCTACACGGTTAACTATAAAAGGCAGTGTTACCAGGGCAAGACCAACTCGTATCCATCTCAGATTGATACTGAGCCTCCGCTGGGCTTTCGTTGGTTGTCGTCCTCGATGTTCCAATGCCAAACCTTGAAAATATTTTTGATTGTGGGAGATTGCTAACTAAGCTCGTTTGAAAGGGCCAAGAGTTGGTCCAGTCAACGTGAGAAGGGATGTCAAATCGGTTGCTAGAGTTGAAAATTTAATTTGGTTTGCTGAAAGGTAATTGTCTAGCTCCTCGTTCAACAGCATCTCTCCATAGTCTGTACCTTACTCCTAGCTCATCATAGACCACCGGGCAGTTCCAGACGTTCGCCCCATTAATCATACGTTCTTGCTGGCCAATTAGAACTCGCAGATCCTCTTTTAAGACCTGAATTAGTTTCGCAAAGAAAAGTATGACCAGAAATGTTAGTGACAAGCAAGGTTAATAAATAGCTATCAAATGGTAAATGTTTTCAGCAAGTCATTCGGACATTCGACCAAATTGGATTTCGAGTAGGTTTTCAGCTAGTGATTCATGTGAATTTGACCATCCTTATAACCACCAATCCACTATCCAAATAGTGAAAAAATAAGTTTATTTTTACCTGTCCGGCGAGATGCCTCCATAAATAAGGCATTAAGGGAATGTGCTTCAATACGGGAGCAAAATCTAGTGACATTCTATATAATAGTCTTGTATTCTTTCTTGATGAAGGTAAGCATACATGAAGCTGGTGAAGGTGCATTGTGCATTCTTTGGTACTTTGTCCTTCCGGTTTCCCAAGCTTTGATATGCCGGTCGTTGATAGCACCATACAAGGTGGGTGGAATTCCATATCAATGGGATAAGGGTCCCAGTATCCTCGGAGACCAGATGCCGGCGTCAGAAACTTCACTAAACTGAGATGTTCAGATTATACACAGTACGTAAGATTATACATCCAAATAGATACATACTATGCATTGCTGGCATCTGGTCTATCTATACAACAAACTGGCGGCATATTTAGATAAGTCATTGATAGAAAACTACAACACCGGACTTTCATCCCACCCGAAAGCAAGGCAGGTTTTGTTGTAGTGTACATACAAAGAAGAAAAGATCAAATACAATTCATAATTATGGTTGAAGGCAGAGCCTGATGATAATACTTATAAATTTATATCCTTTTTGAATTTCCTTTTTTCCCTAAGGCTTGCATATGATTCTAACTTATCCAACCATTTAAATAAGATGTCTAGAAGTCCAAAATTTCATTTGTTTTGTCAGTTGCGCTAATAATGGTTAAGTGCAAAAAATTAAAATCTAAGCTGTTCGGCTTCAACACCAAAACAACAAAAAGCAACCAAAAACATTTGACAATCTAATTGCAGAAAAACACCTGGGAACAGTCCATCCCTTCGCAAAAGTGGAAGTGTGATTAAAGGGAGCATGAGCGACATCTAAAAGATTATCCAAAAGTAGCCCATGTTCAACTGGAAGTTCCATGACAATCTGTCATTTATCAGCATAACAAAAAAAATTAGGTGAGATAGCGGGGGACTTCTACTTCAGTTATAAACTCTTTCATCGAGTCATATAAGCACGATTCATTTGACTCTTGCATTCACAATACACATTGATATCACCTACTGCCTACCTCAGAATGAATTTCAAATCCAGAAGGAGGTTGCAGGGAAGGCAGGGTTGCTGTCGGGGGGTCATCACCAGGCCAAATCCAGATCATTCCTTCTTGCTCAAGACATGGCAATGACTTTATCTTCACATTAAGTAATCGCGTAGATGGCATTTTTTCACATTTTCCATCTGCTGTGTATTCCCACCCTGATATGTAAAAATGCTTCAAGAATTAGAAGAATTTTATTCAACTGTTGGTTAGGCCATTGAAGGACTAGATAGCAGTCCAAGCATATATAGTGTGTGGACCATTCGTTGATATATGTCTCGTTTTTTCAGGAAAATACGATAAAAATGTGCTTGTAAACTTCCCAAACTCTTACTAACCATGGTAGGGACATTGGATACGACCCTCATTCAAAGAACCAAGGTGAAGAGGACATGCTCTATGTGCACAGGTGTTCTGGACACATCCAGGATTGCCATCTTTTCCACGAAAAAGAACCCATGGCTCCTCGAAGCAATCAATTGGAATCTGGAATAAAAAGTAATAGACATTACTAAGTGAACATCTGTTAACTAGTTGGGCAATGAAAACCACAAATTTGCCATGTAAACCCATGAAAGAACACAATCTCATAGTGATGAACTGATGATAGCAAATTTCCATAAGAAACAAAGAATAAAAGAAGGAAGCACTGTCGCCTATAAACCTGATGCAGATGAGGATTCATGTCAACCAGTTGCCATAACTTATCAATTATCGAAGAAAAAAAAGAGACATAACTTATTAGTATTGACATGATAAGCAACAGGATATTTCTGAACTATAGCTTACCATAGTATCATCCTTCAAATCAGTGGAGAAAGCGATAGGATACCAGAAATTCTTCAAGCGGGGGTGATATGGTTGAACTCTCCCTGACACATCCAAACGTTTCCGGGGCAAATTCCTATTCACAGTATCCACAGATTGTGTTGATGTACTAGAAGAAGGGGATGCCAGGTTGGATTCTGTTGTGGTTCTATCCTCTAACAGCTTGTGATTAACCAATTCCTCCATGTAAGCTAGTTTATCCAAAGCAGCAGAAACCCTTGCTTCAGATATATACACCTGATATTTCCCATGGATCAGAGTCAAATTTGGCTATGACACCAGAGTTGGAACGTCCTGTAATTATTCTTTATTATTATTATTATTATTAGTATTATTATTATCATCATCATGATACTTATGGTGATTAATTCAAGTCTGACTCTGATTATTTTGTCGAAAAAAACTCAGTTGGGTAGCCCAGAATCATTCGATATTTTTGTAATTCTTGTCCATGCAAATGTCTCCTAAAAGAAATTTTAAGAATCACAGTTTACCTACCTCACAGTTTCATTAAATGCTAATTTTGCCTACCTGTTTGTGAGCTTGTGCAAGTTCTCCTTGCAATTCTGCAAGCTCCTTTTTCATGGTGCTGATAGACTTGTATTCACGAGCTAGAGGATTCAACGCTTCCACTACCTACAACCATATCCAACAAAGTAAGAAATACTATAGCAAAGCAACAAAAGCCTCCCAAAAAATTAAATCGAAAAAAAAAATTCGGTAAATGGTAAGCACTTAACAGAATGCAGATTTTCTTGTCAAAATAACTAAAAAAAAAAAAAAATCAAAATGAAACGTTCAAAACACAGGTCAAGTAATAAATCATACAAGTCGTATAAGCATAGCACGAGTTCTTAGTTCCCAGAAAGAAGAATATCAGGTTGGTATTGAAGAAGACCTTTTCATGAAGAAGCATGATTGTGAGCAAATCTTGTCGAGCACGCCAATCACAGTACTGAATATCATATCTGGCCACTTCCAAGGCCTGACATACATCTAAGAACTTCCCTTTACATTGTGGGACTTTAGACCTTGGATCCTCTACATCAAACAGCGCGCCCCACTGGCTCTTCTTATCCCCCAAGCTACTACTTTCTTCCCCAAACACAGCAAACACCCGAAAGCCTCCTTTAACGCCATGAAATTGCACCAATCTCTAAATATAAGCCACAAATCAAGCGACTTTAGAATTTGTAGTGACCCAAATTACTCAAGCACGATGAACAAACAACAGAACAATATTTTCCGAAGTTCAAACCACCATCTAAGCTAACTAAAGACTAATAAATCAACATAATTGTTTAAACTATTAAATTAAGAAAGTGTGAACATAAATTTACCAGAAACATTATACGTTTACTTAGCCAATTAGCCTAAGTTAATTTTTCATTTCAATAGTTAATGCAAGTAGCCATATTAGACCTATAAAAAAAATGCAAGATACTAAAGGATCATGCAACTTCAATAAAATTTAGAATTGACCAAGATAATTT
>JBBYHO010000016.1:1849955-1869085 GCA_038382025.1 Adansonia gregorii | reverse complement strand
TCAATCTACTGTTGCCAGGAGTTTAATATATTATATTATTTATACATTTACCCTTTTGCCAGATATTCGAGAGGTTTTACTAATTTTAGTTTTTTTTTAATTTAGCATTTACAATATTATCCTTTTTATATAGAAATTTATTATATGCTTGTGTTAGTTTTTTAAATAATGAATATAAACTTTGGTTGCTTTCTAGATTAATTTGGAATATTTTTTAGCCGTAGTTCGATTATTCAAATATCTCTGTTTTTTGAATCTCAATGCATTAACGTTTGTAAGACATGGTGAAACTTATTATTATAATAATTATTATTATTATGTACACTTTAAGTGATAATTGATGTGAGAATTCAACTTTAATACACAATACAATTTAACTCAAAAATTATAACTGAACTAGTATATAGTATCATTAAAAAAAAGATTATTGAAAAAAAATGAGCGAACTATAAATTCTTGACATTGGAGTCTGGACCTACATTTGTTAAATAAAATAACTCCAATATCTTAGGGGCATTTGGTAGAGGAGAGAAATTCATATATCTACGTAATGATCACTTTAAAGGTAGAATTTTTTTTCATAGTTCAAACTTAGATAGTAATTATCTAAAGAAAAAAAAAACCTCCGGTTGATTGGATTACCCAAATTGAAAAAATTATTTTATTATTTAAAAAATATATTAAACATTAAAAAATTATATTAATGATTTATATTTTGTAATGAAAAAAATAAAAAAAAATATTTTTTATAAATTTAATAATAATATAAATTGAAGGAAGTGAATTTGATCTGCAAAATCACATTCTAATTCAGAACCAGGTCAAATTCTTGGAATGAAAACCACCAACTTTCTTATAAATATACTTTAAAAGGAAAATCTAATCTATTGTATCGATTTTTAAGAAAATAATAATAAGTAGAATGGAAGTAAGGTAAAATGTCATTTTCTGAATGATGATTCAAAGACAATGAAAGAGAAAGCAAACAGGTATGGTTAACGAATCTTCACAGTGTACCCCAATCTAAACGATCACGGTATCATCTCTGCCAATGCTGCATTTTTTTTTTTTACTACTGCTGTGATGCAATCGTCATTTTCTTTTATATAATATATATATATTTTTCACAAATGGAACTGAAAGAGTGCCACAAAAATCCAGTTTTACATGGGAAATTGCGCAAAGCTGCAATGCAGTTGCAAGGCATTTAAACCCCATATTTAAGAAAAAGGAAAAACCTCTCTCTGTGTATAATATAATATATGTTTCACTCTTCTCTTCGTCGGAATTGGTAGGACAACTGCAGAATACAGACGAATTAGTATTCAGCAGTGCGCCAATAGACTAAGGTTTTTTTTTTTTTTTTTGGCCTTTTACATCTCGTGAACTGTGGAACGGTGAAAACATAACACAAACTCTTCATGGCCGGTGCTATCTTCCTTTTTTTTTTTTCCTTTCCCTAAAACAAACTATGCCTCTAGTTTGGAGGACCGTATCATTTGATCTGTTTTCACTTGACCTAATTATATGATATTTTTGTGTGACTCAGAGAATGATCACACTGTAATGAATCTATATAACATCACCAAGTAGATTGAATGTGCTTTTTTATATTACAACTATTCCTTTGAGACCATACCCTTTTTTTTGGATGGGGTGGGGGTTAAACCTTTATTTTCATATTTTAACACATTGTAGAGAATATATATTATACCCAAAGAAATATTAAAACTCATATTTTAAACACGTTGTAAAATACATACATCAATAATTAAGTCTATTTAATAATTTATTTATGTTATTCTATTTAACATATAACAGATCTGCATATACTGATTGTAGGCTATTTGATTGTCAAATGAAATGTATATTTAGATGGTATTTTCTTTCGTTGCTTATATATATAGTGGATTTGATTTCTTCTTTCTGCTCTTGAACTAATTAAACTTAATTACCCCCATCATAGTCTTGAATTAGATCGTAAATTACTGAAACATCAGTTCTAAAATAATATTCGTTTTGATGCGGTAAAATTAAGCACTGCCAAAAGCTTTTGATCTACATTTAATGATTTTTAAATACAATCTTTTCCCTCAACTTTATCTTTATGAATCATTTTTTTTTATTTACAAGATCAGGTTGAGGGTTTAAGGGCTGTGATTTGTTAATGGTTTTCTAACTCCAAAGGAGAATCACATATAAGAGCCATAGATTAATTAGATTATTTACCAAAATTGTTAATTATTTATCATATTTATTATTTTAATGTGACCTATTTAATGTTTAAAATTATTTTAAATATTAATTATTTAATATTTAAAATTGTTTTAATGAAATCACTTGATTTAATCAATTAGATTATTAAGCAAAATTTTCACTGATTTAATATTCTATCATATTTTTTAACCTTGGATAAAGGGGAACAGTTTGATCAGAGAATAAAATGATACTTTGGACGTGGGGCAATGGCAATGGCATGCATGTAGCTTGGAGGATTTGATTTTGAATTTTTCTTAGGTTAAATACATAATTAGTTTTTTATAATTTAATTTGATTTTTAATTTTATATTTAAATTTTTTGTTAAATTAGTATATGAAATTTTATTTTTTTAAATATATTAATTCTTTAAATTATTATTATTATTGATCAATTATTAACGTGATAATTAACAATAATACATGATAAAATATCGCATCATTATTAAAAAATTTTAAAAAATTAAAATAATAAAAATTTTATGTTAACATAATATTTTATTTATTAACTATATTAATAATTAATTAATGATAATAATTTTAAATATTAACATAATTCACGAAATAAAATTTTAAATATTAATTTAATAATTTTTTTAATATTAAAATAAAAATTAACCTAAAATAAAAGAATCAAATTATTACTTGACCTTTTTTTTGTTAAATCAGACCAGCAGCTGCTAGCCTACAAAGCTTCTGAGTGGTTGGCTACGAAGAAATGAAAAAAAGCCACTTTAAGAAAACCTTTTCCTTTTTTTTGGTTGGTTTGGTGATCCTTAACAATTATTAACATGAAGCTGCTATTTAAATCATGTTGTTTTTTGTTTCCATTGCGTGCCGTAGGGTCATTACTCATTACTCTTTCAGCCGAACTTGTCTGGGTTTGCTGTTCTCTTCTGCACCCAAACATGGGTTTCAAAAATTAAAAGGTATCCTTTATATTTCAAGTGGAATATTAATGACAAATATTTGTTCAAGGGGTTTTTTTTTTTTCCCTTCCATTTTTATAGTTTACAATGGCCCTTTCTTTTTTCTTTAAATGAATACATTAGATATGTATGACTTAAGTCAATAGAAATTTGGAATTTCATGAAATTAATTCAATTGGTAAGAAGATGAGTTATCTTTTTATTATTAATCTCAAATTGATATTCTTTTAGAAATTACTTTTAAAACAAAATCTTAAATATTTAATTTTAAATTATTTAAAAAAAAATACTTCTTAATATATCATAATAGATGTAAGAAAGTATATTTTTAAGCTCATTTGGGGAGCAGACTGAGCCTATACAAAGTTTAAGAATTTTTTTATTATATTGTAAAAAATTTATATTTAATATATTATCAATATATATATATATCTATTCATCGTTAATAAATCAAATAATATCATTTCATTAAAAATAAAATTATTTATATTTATTTTTAAAAATTTTTAATTAAATAATATAATTTAATTTAACGATAACATTATCAGTACATACCAATTATAAAACTTGCAAAAAAATATAAAAACCTTAAAAGAACCGGAAATTGAAAGTAAGCGATAAGTACTAGTACAGAAGCTGATTCCCCCCCCCCCCCCCGCCCTCCCCCCGCCAAAAGAAAAGGGAGTAGAGAAGCTATAAGGACTAGCAGAAGAAGAAATCAATACTATTAACTACTAAAGTTATCAATGTGGAAGCACTGTTTGAACCACTAAAACGACAAACATCAACCTTACCTCTAAATGCTTAATATAACCAACCTCATTTTCTTAACATAATTCAAGGTTCACCTTGTTTAGATTTAATAATATTAGATATAATATAATTATAAAAAATAAAAAATAATATAAATATAAATAAATATTTTAACATTTTAATATTTTTATAATTTAAATTATTAATTATAAAATATTATATAAATATAAAATATTATAAATAAAATTATAATATAATAAAATAAAAAATATGATATAAATACATTAATTAAATGAGACATAAATTATAAGTATGGGAGGGAAGATGAATAGGTTGCAATCTTGTCATGATCTTTAAGTCAATCTGGTATGGCTAGATAAATATTGACAATCAGATATTCATAGCAAGAGATTAAAAATGGGGAACAAACACCAACCAAGTATTTATAATAAAGATAAATACACTCAACCACATTTTTAAGATGTGCATATATAAAATAATAAAGTCTGCTTGCCTTAATTGGCTAGTGAGAACTGAGAAGGGCAACTAAGTTTGCAAATATTAATGAGAAGTTACTAATATTATCCTCCTTTCATAGTTCTGGACCATTTATATGCTGAAAATAAAAATAAATACACTCGTTACAGTTTTATGTTATTTTAATTTTTTATTTTTTAAAAATATTTATATTTAAAATATGTTTTTAATATATATTTCATCATAATTAAAAAAATATAATATTTTAAATATATAAAAAATTTATTAAAATTATATATTAGTATTAAATTAAATTCAAATAACATAATTGATTTATTTTAAATAGTTATGTTCTTTTTTTAATTTTTTTATGATATCAATTATATTTTATTTCGTGTTATTTTTATTATATATACCATATAATTAAATATGATTGATAAAACAAAAAAAATTCTTTCGTTATTTAGTGATTTGAAAATTTTCTCATTGGAAACGATCTGAAATCCACTCTCTAAACAATAAATATATACGTCTGTCACCCAAATCATATGTTGGGATGCATTAACTAGTCAAGTTAGCTAAACGATTCTATACGAAAAAAAAAAAAAAAATGATTGCACTGGTTGAAGACGAAGAAATTGATTCTTCAAAAGAAAATAAAGATTTGAACCTGAACGGTTTGAGAATTTCAACTTGTTGATGATTGTAGATTCCTGCTTCAGTAAGGGAACAGTAACAGACTGGCCATGGTAAAACAGAAAAGTGGCTAGTGACTTTGGGGGGGGGGGGGGGGGGCCGCCTACACCGGCAGGATGGCCCTAGGGCCTAGGATTTCCAATCAAAACATGTGCATGCACTATGACTTGGACTATGTGTAGGACTAGGACCAGGGCCGCCTCAAATGGAGCCTCTCTTCGAAACATCGGTCCGCTATTTTGTTTAGTCGACCGTAAAGTACGTGACAAAGACATATTCATCATTGATGTTATATATTAATAAATTATATTATATAAATAATATAAATTTTAGAATATATATTTATATTTTAATTATTTTATTTTAATTATTTTTAATTTCATTAATTACACTTCAAGACCTCGAAAGAAAACCAGTTTATTTTTCAACTAAATTTTAAAAATAAAAAGGGTTTGGAGTTTCTGCAATATTAACGTACTTAATTTTCCGGTGTATTCTTAACCTTGATCCAAGTTCTTTTGCTTGAGAAGATAGAGTAAACTATGCGTTAACAGTTAATGGTTGGATGCAATTTTAGCATTAACGCTTTAATGGACAATAAGAGGAAACCAATAAATTTTTCCATCAAGTAAATTTAAACAATAAAACTAACTCAAATTAATAAATACTTTCTGACCATTTTTGTTGGCATTTAATAATTTGTTTTACCAATACAGACATCGTTGAAAAGGTCCAAATGTAAAAAGGGTTTACTCCACCATGCTTTGCATGAAATTTTCCTATGATCCTACAACACGCTCGTGTCAATCCCGGCGAAAAGCCTATAAATTGTTTAAAACTCTTCTAGGTGGACGAATAGCTGCCCTAGAAATGATCGAAGCCAAGAAAGTAAAAGAAATATAGCATCATATAAATTTTGAATTTTACTAACTTCTATCCTTACAATATTTTTTTAGTTTAGTTTATCTTATATGAAATATAATAATAATTTTATTTATTATTTTTAATACATTAAATAAAAATATTTATATATGTACATAAACTTTTAAAGTTATTCTAAAATGGTCATTAATTAAAAAATTCATAAATGTTTGAATACGAAGAATCACGAGAATTTTTATTTATTTATTTTGATTACTCAATTCCTGCTATTTTGTTATTATGAAATAGCATCGCATCTATTGCAGATTAACTCAGCTGCACACGTCTCGATTTAAAATCATGGCATATGGGCCCACCGGACTTGGTATCGTTGAATCGTGACTAGGCTTTTCAATCAATTATCAAGTAATTTTAGATTGTTATCAAAATACAACGCCAACATTACATATTAGATAAATATAAAAGCACTTTAAAAAAATAATACAATAAATATAACATAATACATTTAATAAAATATTATATTTACATTTAAAATTTTAATATATTTAATCATTTATATTATATTTATAAATATATTTATATAACCCATAAATAAGTACAAAACATTACATACATGCATAAAATATTAAATCTATACATAAATAATAAACTTCAATTTATCCCATTAGCATTGACCCGGACCTTAAATAGTGGCTAGTTAAACATAATGAGAATTTATATTTCGAAAGCGGTTCCATTTTGCTCATATAAAGAAACTACAAATTTTAGCTTTCAAATTCAAACGGGAACTCTAAATATACTTTAAATAACTTACAAAAAAAAACTCCACATAGATTGCTGCTTGCAAGAGACATATATATATATATATATATATGCAAAACATGCATAGGGAGAAAGAATAAAGAAAACTTGAGAAACAAATAAAAAATATAATCTGAAATCCTTATTGGGGGCCACTTTGGTTGTGGCATTTTTCCAAAAACAATCAGAATTTTTTTTGGTCATCAGACACTCAGAAATTTAGTAACCCTAATTTTCAATAATAATAACAATTGACAGGAATTCAAGGGACGGAATGGTTGGCAAGCGTGATTCAACCCTAACCAGATTCATTTTTCAGAATTTCCTAAAAGGAAGAGTTTTGGTCAAACTTTTGAACTCTCACCAACATTGTAATCCTGAAATCAAAATCTGGCCTGCTATTTTCAGAGAAATATTGTAATCAATTATAAAAATCTAGAGCAATTTGCACGACAGCCCTTGCCAAAATCCCAAACGGAGGATCAAAGCCCCACATTGAAAATGGAATAACTAATAATTAAGCAAAAAGATTAACTCCTGAAAGGAGGAAACACAACTCAAGAATTAATTTAATTAATTTATATAATTATTTTTTAAAAAATAGTATTTAATTAATCTGGATTCATTTGTAATCTATTCTTTTACAGCAAGTTATGACCTCATTATACCAAAAATAAAAAGGAAAGGAAATATATATAAGTAAAAGATAAATAAACGAAAACACTACTGCAAGCAGAGGAATGACCTTTTTGGGAACCCTTCAGTTAATATTTTGCCATGGCACCCGAGAACGCAGTTTCTCAGATATCATTCTGAAGGTATGTGCACATATCCAAGCATTAAAAAAATATCCCATCAAATATAAAGAATTACACAGATAAACCCAGCCCCAGATGCCCACTTAAGTTCGTAAATTTGTCTTAGTTTCAACTAACTCATAACAGGGAATTTGCCAACAACCTCTTGGCTAGTGTCTAGGAGGGTGTTAAAGTTAGCATGTAAACTTGGACTTGATTCCAAGCATCTTCTCTCCTATCCTTAAAAAAAATTTAAAAAAAACTCATGACAAGGAATGTGCTTCATGAAGTTTGTGAAATAATATCTGAAGAACTCTCTTTTGAGATGGCTAATTGAACAGAAAACTGCATTATTTATCTCATGTAAGTATGACTGGATGTTGCTAATTAGTATTTGTTATCACTGTATAACTACAGAACTATTATGACTATATCAATAGGCTTAAACAATGGGGAGAATGGGCGGAACCACATTCAAGATTAAGATATATAGTTTACCTCCGTCAACATGTTGAGCATGCTAGCAAGGTTGGGCCAAGGATCACGGCTGTTCCACATTCCTTCTCCAATAAATACTACCATCCAACACTTACCAACTGCCGTATGGCATTCCATTTTTCTCAGCAGATGTGTTTTCAACTCTCCCTCATCCATTTATCCGTCCATAGCAGCTGTTTGAAGCCAATGGCATTACACCCAATTACAAGCTTGCCATGTCCATTTTGTTAGTTTTCCTAAATCCTGGTTTTCTGAACTTAGCATGAGTTGTTGGATGATAACTTTCCAATGAAGTTATTTTGTCCTAACAACGAAATGTCTTCAGGAGATAACATTAGTGCACCAGTACTCAAGTAATGCTGAGCTCCTCGTGTCCTGTACGACAACAGTTTGTAGTTAAACAGAACTACCACAACTGATGCATGATCATGAATAATGAAATACCAAAATTCGCAGGTCATTAATTTGAAGTAAAAGCTTGTAACCTGCATCTTTTTTTCAAGCCCATGGCCAATGATGAGCGGGAAACTTCTGATCTTGAAATACATCCCAAATAAGAAATATATTCAGGAACTGCAGCACCCTTCAGCGCCAAGTGTAATCTTGAAGGCACTATGGACCTAATGATGTTGAAAGAACATGACTTCACATCCCTGTATTTCAAATGCCAAACTCATTTAGGTAAGTAAAAAAGCAGTGCCAATAATGAAATTTTAAATTGAACAAGTTGAGCAGCAAGAAAACATGCTTTTTTAATGATTGAACCAAAAATCTTTTTTGGACAGAGCACAACACAGAACAAAAGTTGTAAACGATAAAATAATAAACATGAAATTTGATCTGTGATCTGCCAATGTCCAAATGGTCAACTCATATGCAAGTAATACATCCCAGTGCGACTTCAAGGGAATTGATATTTCTGGACCTTTTCACTGCTAGCTCGCACTTTGATGGGCCCATGTCCAAACCCTTTCCATCAACTGAAGTCCTGCTTGCTCTTGCATCATTTCCCAGCAATCTACCAACTGCCATTGTGCTAGTTGAGTAAGCAAGAATCTCCTGGCTCAAATCCACCCTCTGCTCAAAGCCCATGTTCGATCCTAGAGTATCAATTTCTTTAGCATACAAGCAAAATCCATGTTGTGAAACTGTGTTAGTCATCTGCAGCTGCTCATCAGACCAGGTGAAAGCATCTGAATTCTCAGAAGGTATCATTAACAGCTCTAAAGAATCCTGCACAAACGGCTAATTAGCATCAAAGATAACAAGCATAAACTAAGTAAGAAAGGGTCTCTGAATAAAAAACCCATACTACTCATCACTTACTTGCATCTGGAACTTGGAAAGCAATTGGTCAGCTTGTGAAATTAGATCACTCATTCTAGAAGTAAGCTTTAAAATTTTAGAAGCATCTTTTGGCTCTGAGTCAATGTACTGTTTTAGATCTGCACGACTGTCACGAAGTTTTTTCCACGATTCTTGCACTAAATCAGTGGCTACCCGGTTCTTAAATTTCTCCACGGCAAAGGATTTTTTGTTGAAATTCATGTAGCTGCATTCATCCATCACTGCATGCCCACTTGATACAGCCTCATCATACTTATTTTGAAAATTCTCCACCACCTCTTCATGAGATTCTTTCACAGTAGTACCGCATGTGACATCTAACATATCTGAAGTTTTAACTAATTTATGCATAAATTTAACAGGGTCATTCGCTTCAACTGGCAACAAGTCCTCTGTAAACTTGCAACCAACTGAAACTTCTGTTGTTTCAGCAACATTAACATAAGACACAGTTCTAGAAGACAGCTCCACTCCATTAACAATTTCAGTCTCAGGAACATATGATACATCCACAGATTTGCAAGTTCCCATTTGTAAACTATTTTCTGTTTCTGAGCATGTGAAACCCTTATCCTTAGATTTCTCCACTTCATAATAAAGTAGCTCATCTGTTAATGGCCTAATGCAATTTTGCATGTTTGCAAAATGGGAGAGGGATCTGCAGTCTTCCTCGATGAATAATTCACGATTGACGTTCATGCCTGAAAGTAAAGGTTGCTTATCAAAGTCCTCATCTTCAGAATCAGAAGACATTACAACACCAAGTTTCCTCCTATGTGTTCTCCGAGAGAAAAAAACTGGGGTGCCTGAGGAATTGTAGAAGTCATTTGCAGTATAAGAAGGGTTTACTGATTCATTGCATTCATGAATAGAGATCTTCCTGCATAACATTGCTTCCTTCTTTGCTTCCACACTGTCTATCTCATTATTATGCATCTCCAACCCATTTGACATGTTGTTATATTCAAGTTCTTCCTCCATCACCTCCATTAAAGTTGGATTTTCTCCCATCAGGGACAATGTCTTAGCAATTTCCTTCTCAACTAACTCTGATAACTGACATTGGAAACCCCAAGGGATTATAGTTGGTAGTACCAAATGACCAGCCTCTATATCAAACAGCAATGAGCCATAAGTCTTCTGCGATTTCCCATCTGGATAACCAATGGGTATTAAAACAAAGTGCAAATATATGATATAAAGAATGTTTCTTTGCAAGAGACGCTAAACTGGCAAGGAGTTCAAGAACAAATGCTAAACATGGAAATTACAACCTTGAAAAAACCTGTTGTGATTTCCTCAAGCACAAAAAATGCATTTGAAATGGGACCAGGTATAAAAAAAATTAATCCAATTGGTCCCTGAAAGCACTAGAAGTCACATAATAACTTCCAAAAGTCATACAAAATGATAACAAAAATCCCTTTACAAAAACAATGACACGTCAAAACCTTGAATGAAATACAGCTTTTTATCTTCCATGAGGTTTTCTTATCCAGATACACGGCTTATATAGCTGTAACTACAACGCATACTTATAATTCATAAATGTAGTCATCAATAACAAAGTGAATTGGCAAATAAAATTCAGAGCAACACGGTAAAGTTCGCCCAAAAAGTTGCATGCTGCCCAGAGCCGAGCCTTTCATGAACACTTACACAGAATATGCAATAAATAATTTTCTGATGAAATAGATTTTCCTAATGAGGCCAAGGGAGATATTAACACTTAAGGAAGTAAGACTAAACCTTAAGTTCATAACCACAAAGGCTGATCAGAAGTTTTCTAGTGTACCTATCGATTAAAAATTGACATCAACACTTAGTTAAATATACTGTTTACATCACCATAAGCCACTAAAAACGGTTTCTATTAGTTCTTGCATCAGGGAACTATTGATATTACCCAAAACAAAGCGAATATGTATGCCTGGTGACTTATTTTAGAACTGATTCCTTATATTTTCTGACATAGGGATTTATTAAGATATCTAAAAATCTTGGCAGATTAAACTAGTTTACTAAACTTCTATTCATAACATGTAAATTTCAGAAACAGAATAAATGTATTATGCAACCAAATAAGGCTGTGTTGTGTTATTAACCTTTTCGATATTTTTTGCTCTGGCACCAAAACTGGAGATGCATAATGGTTTTCCGAATATCACCGTGACAACATTTAATCAATCGCTCTAGTAAATATGGTTGAATGGTGGCTTTCTCCGCTGCACAGACCTGTGTCATAAAGACAAGATAAACATGAACAGACAAAGAACTTTGTAATGTGAAAAAGTTACAAAAGAAAGAACTGAAGTTTATACCATATAAAGATGGTGAAGCAACTCTTCTTGGGATGGCATGGTGAAATGTAACTCTAGCCTGTCCAAGTTGTCTGGCAGAACAACATTTTTACCTGAGAATTACCACCGCAACATGGAGTTACACGGAAATACATCAAGCTATGAAGTGTTAAGAAAGATTTAACAATTTCAACCATAAAGCCATCTTACTATTACTGGTCAGTATCACAGGCCCTTTTGCTTTCTCAGCAATTTTCTGTATAGCAGCAACAAAACCACGATCTTCTGGAAAAGTGATATCTACATCCTCAAAGAGAATCAAAGATTTAACTTTATCTTGACCAAAGCCAGTCTCACCATCATTACAGACACGTTTTCCAGATGCTCCATGGGCCCCAGATGAATCTTCCTCATCTGATATTTGTATCAACTCCATCACCTCATTACCAAATTCTTGCACTTCTTCACCGATAGATAAAGGTCCTGTAGATTTCATCACATGCTTTTTAAGTGAATCTACAGGATTTTCTATTGGCCTGCAATAAGTATACTTCACAATTTAGAAGGGATAATTACATTAGTAAAGCTTGAATTCTGCTAGATGCTTCATTGGGCAATAGAATGATCACAAAAATGAAGTCTAAGAGTGACGCTGAAGACAGAATCAAATACCCTGTAAGACAGTGTGATTCTAACGCCTCACCGAATTTTTGCCTCACCATGGCCCCATTTCGACAGTCTGATGCATTGGACTAACAAAATAACAGATTAGAAGCATTCAACTTCCACATAATTAGCACTAAATTACAAACACTAAGAATTTATTGAAACTGTTTTAACTTAACTGACTGCATCAAAGATGCCTTGTAATCACAAAGGAATGTAAATAAGCTATATTGGAATTTCAAGGACGGTAGTTGTATTTTCTTTCTACTTTTGGGGAATGTACTAAGTAGTAGAACTAAATTAATAAGCCTTTAACCAAAGGGAAAAAGTATACTAAAAAATTTGAGACTTTTGAAATATGAATTGACCTTTTAATATGAACAATGATACAAGGAAAGAGAAACCGGAAGAAACTTTCACAGTTATCCAAACTTACAAAAAGTTTCAGTATGTGGTCCTATGCAATTGTACTTTAGAAGTGGCAAGTACAAGCCTCAGAACAAGTTGGTATCAAAAGCACCATAGATTTACTAGCAGCATAAATTAGAAGGTAGAGGACAAGTAAACTGGTTTATAATCATGAACCTATATCACTTTTAGTCAAAATATTCCGAACATCCAGCATACAAATAAGTGCACAGTCAGACTCATCTAAGTTTCCAATGATTTAGAAGTAAAGAAGAGATGAAACTTTGCTTTCAATTTGCAAGACATGTCTAAAATCTATAAGCATTTAGACTTACAAATATAAGGACTCAACCTAGAGCCTTAGCTTCATAACAAAATGAGACTATTTAATTCAGACATAGCTTCTAACATTATACCAAAAAAAAAAAAACCTACTGCTTGCACGCATTTTCATGCCAGAATAAATGCCATTATCCAAATGGCCACAACTAATGCCGGACAAATGAATTGTAAAACTTTTCAACAAGAATCTAAAAGTTCAGTAGCAACCTCCAGAATTTTAAATCCTTGTTCCGTAGCACAAGCATGAATAGCTGCAGACTTCCCACTCTGCACCAAGAAGAGAATACCATTAACTAACAGTAGAAACCAAAAGCATTTGTACCAAAGATAATTTTAAACGCTCTCCAACAAGGCAAACATTTAAGAAAAAGAATTAGAATGATGTTCCAACTTAATATAAGCAAGAGATTTATTTTAACTCCTTTATGATCCCAAGACTGAAACCTTTGCAGATGTAACTAAATTACTGATGTGAGTGAATCAACTTAATGTCAAGTTCCCAGTTCCATTTTCAGGAAAATGAAAATCTTAAATCAACCCAAGACATAGGAAAGAACAACACCAATAAACCTTGTAATCAAGAAACACACAATTAAGGGCTAGCAGCGCATAGTACAAAGAGTTCAGCCAATTGCAAAGAAAATATCAACCCAAACATGTAGCGATACATGATAGAGATAATAATTCATTCAAAGCCAAGCATGACAGTTCATTATGTGAGTTAGGAAAACATAGAGACACAAGCATTAACTCTAAAACAGGCAAATATGTGCTAAGCTTTAGTCCAAACGTTTATGCATACCCCAATTGGACCAGCAACCAATAGAAGATTCTTCAGGCTATCCTCTCCATCTATATTTTCTGAATCAAAATCACTTTCGCAAAAATCATCATCTTCTTGCATGTTTCTTTTATCAATGTTGTTAGAGGCTATGATGGCTTGAAAACTTCTCTCATGCCAAAGGCGCAACCATTCACTCATAAACTTCACAGATTCAGTATTACCACACACCTGAAAAGCAGCATTAAAGGAAAAAAAATATGAAATATAGTATTACCGCCCCTCTACCTTTTAGGATCATAGCAGTTCCAAACAAAAAGGATAATAAATGTCACCTCTGTGGCACTTTTTGGCTGGTACTTATCAGTCCATAAGCTATTATCAGGCTGGATACTGCAATCATGATAACATGGCACAAATCTGCGACCAGAAATATGACGAAAAGGATCTTGCTTAGCTGAATAGCAGGCTTACATAAACGAAGGCAGAAGCCACTAACTAGCAAGTAGCAAAATTTTTTTTTTATACACTAGATTATTATTAGTATGGATAACGGTTTCAGAAGTTTGACCATTAACCTTGACCATAAAACCAAGGCTTTAACAAGATAGTGGGTATGGCTAGTTTCATTTGGATAGCAAGTACCTACATTGTTAAATGCAAATCCAGGTTCTCGTATTGAGCAAGATATTGTGCAGCAAATATGAAAATGATACTTTTAATGCACACACAAAATATTTGTTATAACAAACTTATTAAGATAAACATAAGTTAACATATCAGAAAGGAAGTGAAAGGGCAGAAGAGTTTTAATATGCAAAATTCCAACCTTTCTTGAAGAAGTCCACTTTGTTTAAGATCTGAATTTCCCACATTATCAGTCTGCGTAGAACGGACAGCAACTTCATCTACTTGGCCACCCTGCAGTAACAAAATTATAGTGACAAATAAATCAAAGAACATTCAAGGTTCCACAAAATGCTGATGAGCCTTTGGTTCACAGGCAAGTAGCAGATCTTTAAAAGCATGGGTAAAGGAGGCGTTCATTAGATTCCACTTGAAGTAATTGCTTAACTTAAATGGGAGTTAGAAATTTGAGGGGCTGATTGTCTAGGATTTCTATTGTTCAGGGGGGGAGACAGTTAATAGAACAAGAAAAGAAAATAATGGCAATGGGTACTCCCTTGAACATAAATTTAAAGAAAAGAAAGGCAATGAAGATAAATTACAACATAATACCCCTTGAAGTGATTGCTTAACTTAAATGGGATTTAGAAATTTGAGGGGGTTGATTGTCTAGGATTTCTATTGTTCAGGGGGGAGACAGTTAATAGAACAAGAAAAGAAAATAATGGTAATGGGAACTCCATTGAACATAAATTTGAAGAAAAGAAAGGCAATGAAGATAAATTACAACACATACCCCTTCTGAGCTCTTTAACAGTGAATAGCTTTCCAATTGTTCATCTACTAGTACAGCAGGTACTGCTGGTGGTGTCCCAAGTAAGTCAGTATCTAGAACAAGGCATTGATCTGACAACTTGTTTGGAACAAATGATGCATCAGAGACATGAGAAACACCAGGAAAGTTGTCAAGACATAATGCCTCAACATAACTTTCAAAAACTGATGCGAATAGGCCTTCAGGATTGCAACCAGTGTCAATGGAGGTTTTCTCAAAAAACGTCCAATCTTTCCAATCAAGAACTACAACATCCTGCATGAAAAGTTTGGTTGTCATTCCAGATACAAAAAAACATTTAAAGAAATTCAAATTCCGGAAAAGAGAGAGAGAGAGAGAGAGAGAGAGAGGAAAACCGTACATGTCATGGTTGAGCCAACAATGACATACCTGAGTTCTTTCAAATACATGAATAGGACCAATATTAATGCCTTCTTTGCTTATGTCAAGCAAGACACTATTTTTCCCTACTTCAGCAGTGTCCTGGCTCCTCTTTCCTGCTTTCCACGATGCAAAAAATGGATGAATTTGCCTTCCTGCAAACATCTGTGCATTTTCCTGATCAAGCATAAAACACACTTTCAGTTGCAACTTACAAGTCAAATATTGTATTTCTAGTTGGTGGCTAAATTAACATATCTTGAACTCAGATACTGTTTGCCAGTAGGATGAGCTGATGCACAGAAAACTAAAATATACAGACACCATACTGTAACACTCATCACAACGAAACTACCTGGAAGGAGGGCGGACTGAGGCAGGTGAATTTCTGAAAATAGAGAGAGAGAGAGAGAGAAGCAGATTCTTCTGTTGCAAGAAAACCCCAGACGTCTCTCCACATTTAAAGTTATCAAGAAAATTGGGAGATAAATAATCTCTTCACTAAGTTGTAAGAATGAATGTTGCTTATCATTCTGCCTAGTTTCATCAGTAGATACATTCTGCCCAATCACATCATGCTCGGCACTATTTAAGCTCCAATGGCTTCTGTTAAGTGCCCTGAATTTTGTGATCCGCCCCGAATTATGACTCGACTCGAAATTGTGGGAGCTTGACCAAAAAGAGAAAAAAATGGAGGTCAATGGTGGAAGCAGAGGGCTCAACCTGTTTTCTTTGCAATCGGAACAATCCGAACCGGTTTGGTGATTATATTTATGCGATTCTAGTGTTTTCTCTTGTAATCACTATATCAGTTCTTTAAAAAGAAATAAGAAATCTCTCCCCCTACACGTGGACTTAGGTTACATTGACCGAACCACGTAAATATTGTGTATTCTTATTTTTCTTACTTTAATCTCATTATTTTATTGCATTTTTTTCACAACAGCTTCATTATAAGCTATGCCACATCATCAATGGCCTCCAACCAAACAGCATACAACCTACATCACCTATTAATACCTTAGAATCTTCCTTTCAGTAAATTAGAATCAGACAAATACCAGCCACTATGATTGTTTTCTCTCTCTTGAATCCCGATTTTTACCTCCATCATCATCATTCATTCCTTATGTTTCTGGAGGGAAAAAAAAAAACTATAACATTAAACTAATATTCCACCACAGACCTTTTTTAATTGGAACTATTTTCATGTTGCTGCATTACATCAAAATCTTTCAACATTAGAACTTGATGTTTGCTCTTCAAAACCTAAAACAACATTCTCAACCGACCAGAAAAAAATAACCAAGAAACTGCTAATGCAAGCTATCCACAGTACAATGGTGAAAAAAAAAAAAAAGAAGGCATACTAGAATTTTCGAAAATATAAAGGAGAGATCAAAACAATGCTAAGCACAATCACTAACCTTAGCTGTCAATTTTGCCTCCAATCTTAAATTAGGGATTGATAGCGTTGATGCATCTTCGTTCTCCATCAAATTATTCATCCCATTCTTCTTCGGTGTAGTCTTCATTGGTGATTTGCTCTTTGCCTGCTCATAGAAAATCACATTAAAATTCTAAAAAAAAAAACGAAAACTACCAAATGGCTTCTCCCTTTATTTAATCGGTTAAAGTAACTCTATTAAACCTTTTTAGAAGCTCGATTCTGAGGAATTACTCTCCCTTTCCGATTTCTTTCCTTCTTCTTGCCTTGACTACCACTGAACTCTTCATCTTCCTCGTCTTTATCGGCATCCTCACATTCGTTAGCCTCCTGATCAACCTTCGGTTCAATTTCTGGTGATTTATGCGGGAACAATGTTGACTGGACCAATCTCCGGCGGACGCTCCTCCCTTCTCGCTGGTCGGTACCGTTGACTATCACCACCCTCGGCTCTTTCTTCTTACCCGAATCGTCCATGGAATTAAGGTTTATCCAATCTTAATTTAGGACTTTAGGGTTTGTTTTCTTTCTTTCTGCCCTTCTGCTTTTCGAACGTGATCTACCGAGATAGAGAAAGGTTGGCGGGAAACAAATATACACCTGCTGCATGCTGATAAAGAAGAAAAATAAAAAAAGATAAAATTTTGCCGCCATGTTATATGGGCATGTGGTAAATGTTACCGATATTGAATTTTACTTTAATTAAATATCGTTTTTAAGTTTACTGTTAATTTTTGTATTATAATAAATAGCATATTTTAGTTTTATATTATTAGGATTAATTTTTTTATTTTTTAAATTATAATAAATAAAAATATTTAATTATATTAAAAATTTATTTTAATATCAATAAAATATTGATGTGTCATGTAATGTAAAATATTAAATTTTATATAAAAAATAATTTAAACTCGAATCATAATATAAACTTATATTTTAATATATTTTAAAATTTCGCATCACTTACTACATCAATATTTCATCGATAAATTAATTTTTTAATACTATTGATTATTTTTTATTTGTTATAAATTAAAATATAAAAATTAAAATCTTAAATTTAATAATAAAAAATTAAAATACTTAATTTATTATAATATATAAAATCTTAAAAAATATTTTTTTTATCAAAGACAATTAACTAATACTTTATTTAATCTAATTTTTAAAATTTTTCCACTCCCGCGTTTCTCTTGATTTTTCTTCTACCCGTTAATTTCAATTGATTGTAAGCTTGTAGCCGTCAAATGCCAGATGTCAGTCGTTATGTAAGATTAATTAATACATATTTTTAATTATTATTTCAGGAATTTTGTTAGGTTTTTTATGAAAATAATATAACATTTTTTTATTTATCAAAATAAATTATTTTTAAATTATATATCAAGACATACTAATTTTAAAAAAATATTAATAAATTATCATTTTAAATGAAAATTTTTTAATATAAAAAAATTAAAAATTTTAATTAAAAAATCTTCCTATTATATAAAGCTGAAAAGAAATGCTTGTAGCGATTTCCAAATAAATTTTGAGAAATTTTTTTTAAAAAAAGTAAACTAATAATTATTTAAAAAAATAAAATTAATAAAAATTTTAATTATTTTTTTACTTTTAATTTTATTTTTTTATTATTGTTCTTATCTATGTTCTTAATAAAATCGACTCTTCTTGTATTAAATTACTTTTTTTTATTAAATTATTTTTAAATAGTAATTCAAAATTTAATAAAAAATATTATTTAAGATTTTTATTTTTTATTATTTGTAAATGATAAATTAAGATTTAATATAAAATATTTTTATTTTTTATTAGTTTTTAAATATTAATTCAAGATTAATGTAAAATAATTTTTAATATTTTATTGTTTGTAAATACTATTTTAATATATATAATTTATATATATA
>JBBYHO010000016.1:1824850-1839265 GCA_038382025.1 Adansonia gregorii | reverse complement strand
AAAAGTTCGACCAAATTAATAATGAAAATAACAACGTAAATATCAATGGAATGATTGAAAAGTATAGATTAATGGATTTACCAGTAGGAACCAACAACCAGTCACAATTAACGACGATATATTTCATTGATATTAGCAATAAAAAATTTTACCAACGAAATTATTTATGAAACTAACGACGACGAAGGAGTGGAAACCGTTTTTTTTCTATTTATTTATTTTTGAATAAATATAGTATAATAGTCAAAATTGAAATTGATGACAAATAAGTAAAAATAATCATAGTGAAATCCTCAAAAAAAAAAAAAAAGAAATGTATTTTATTTAATTGCCCTTTCTTCTATTTATTTTTTTTAAATGAAATAACTAAGAGTGAAAATGGTAAGATTTTTTCTTTTAAAAAGAAAATTAATAGGAAACTAAAACATATGAAATTAAAGAAATGAAAAAATAAAACGAGTTAAGGAATTCCTTCCCCCCGCCCCCGAAAAAGGAAAAACACCTGTAGATCAATTAGGTGATGACACCAGTCCAAATCCAAAACCACTTGAAAGGCATCGATCTTGGAACTGCCATACATCTTGATGAGGTCATATAGTATTTGCTATTTCCATTTCCAACTTAGTAATGGTTTGTTTTCCCCTTTCCCTGTTGTGGAAAGAGGTTAATCATGTTGGATGCTCCATTATTCTAGATCTTTCAATGCAATTTGCAAATAAACAAAAAAGGGTATTATAGACAAGTTGCTTCAAATGGTGGAAAATGTTAACAAGGGATCATAATTAAATTTATTGTTATCAAGGGTGAAGTGGAGTCTGCTGTTCAACACTGTTTGAAGCTGTTCCTAAAGTAATCACAGTTTCCCGCTATTGGGGATGACTCATCAGTCATCACCAACGATTCCAAGCATAACCCAGAAGCCGAATTTTGCTTATAGAATATAACATTAATAAGATTCAAAAACAAATCCCACATTATAGTGGGATGCCAATGAAATGCTAAGATAGATTTAAATAATGAAAAGCCTTTGATCTCGTCATCAAGAACAATCAGGTTTAATATGGAAATATCCAAATTAGAAAAAGGAAAATAGGGAAACATCCTTTTCTAGAGGAACTTATTGTTGTAGAATTGGGATGACTGTATCCCACACTACAAGAAATCTAAGTTTCTGCGTCCTGATCCCAAGCAAACGTGGATGAACAGGTGTTGCAGGTAGTGGTGCTGATGCCAACATCTATAATGCATTAATGCTTACCTGAGTTTCTGATTTATTTTCATTTTATTTTCTACCATTTTTGCATCATGACGCAGTTAGCTCCCCTTCCAAAAGAATGTGCCTCACTTCGTTTGCAAGATCCATTAAATGTTTATCTTTACATCCTACACCAGGAAAAAAAAAATGGTAAGTCTCGTATTACTTGGAAATCATTTTAGGCAAAGAGGTGAAACATATCGAAAACAAATTTAGGGGCTAGTGAAAAGGACCTCACCAATTTGAAGAAGAGCCTTTTCTAATTGGAAAAGGTATTCTCTGTTCGGCCCTGAGGGGCCTTTAGCATGAACAATTTGTCTGCAAACCAGAAAAAAAAAAAAGAGGAAATAACGAATCAGAAACAGGTATTACAACTAGAATTGACACCTATATGTCTAGAGATTCACGGCAAGATATGGAGCAACAAAGATGATCAAGCAAATTATCAATTAAAACCACTGCACAAAACTGGTTTTTGGGCCTTTGTTTTCTTCTTTTATAGTTGATGTGGGGGAGGAATTTTCTCTTTAGAAGAAGGTTTGGCCACAAATTCAAGCAATGATTTTAGGACCTGATAAGATAGAAAAATGCCAATTCCAGTTAATATTGCACATAAAAATAGTTTTAAATTATTTGACGCTTCATAAACAACCTAATAATAAGCCTACAGGGTATTGTGACAGCTTTTCAGAGTTCAACCAAGTCCATATTCATTGAAATAGCGGAAGTGGATGGGAGATGTCCGACAGTTGAAGCACTGAGATCAGCACCTTAGCAAGCACCAGATGAGGACTCGACAGCATTATGTGAAGCCATAAAAGACTAAAATCAGTAATTTTTAGCATGCAGAACTTCTGGTGTAGGGATTTTGCCATTTCTCAAAAGGTCATGAAGAAAGTGGCTCATCTCTGCACTGCTTTCTTTTGAAAGGTAAGGTGAAAAGGCTCGAGGCGTACAAGTAAATTGGCAGTACATTTACCACTCCAAAGTCAGAGGCTTATGGATTTAAAATACTGGAATGAGGCCTGTATTCTAAGGAACTTATGGGCTCTACTCTCTTAATCTATATCCTCAGGTAGCCGGATGAAAAAATTTCCTTCACAACATAGCAGTTGGAGTTGGAAAAAAACTGCTAATGCTACAAAATGTTTCTCTAACTCTCTCATTCAGCACCAGAATGAGAGGATGGCATGGTTGAATTCTGCAAGTAAATACCGCACTTCTAGTACACGGAGGCTTGAACACAATTAGACATAAGCAGGAGAAAGTTGATTGGCATAGGATCATTGGTTTAACTACAATATCCCTAGACACTCTCTTGTTTCGGATGGCAGTTCATGACAAACTAAACAAAGATTTTGTAGTTGGGGTACCCATACCAGTCCTAACTGCTTTTTTTGTAATCAGGAAGTTAGAATGCAGGGATCTCTCACCCTCCCCTTGTGCGTTCACTAAACAAAATTGGCTACAAGTGTAGAAACTCTAAGGGATTCCACAGGTGGACGCTCTGGCACTTAGAATTTTTTGGCCAAAACTAGCTTGGAAGGTAAATCCCTTTTCCTTATTATCCTTAAACTTGGTGAGACTGCTTTCATCCATGACGTGTGGATGGACAGAAACAAAAGGGTACCTGGAAAGCAGACTGGCAATTGTGCTAAGATTCTGCACTTTGTGAAGGATGCTGTCCGAAGCAGGCTCCATGACATTCAAAATTTTATGGAAAATTCAGTTAATGGGTTTCTTTGTCAAAATTAGAATCTTGGTGAGAAAAATGTTTGATTAATTTGTTTGTTTTTACTCTGTCCTTTTGTTGGTCCGCTGGTTTAGACTTTGATTCCTTGTAGCAGAATTCCTGCTCTTCTAGGATGAATAAAATCTCATTCATTTATCCAAAAAAAGAAAAAGAAAACATAACAGAAACAGAAGAAACAAACTAAAACTGAAACGCATAGATAGAAATAACATACTTGGCAATGTCTTCAAGAGGAGCAGGCCCCAAGTAGTTCGGATTAAGCTTCTTGTCAGGAGATGCTATGTACCTGAAAACTTTGGTGTCAATTAGATCTGGTTATCTTCAATAATAATGTAAGAAAAAAAAATATCATCGAGAAAACAACACTTACACCATTACTCCAGACACGGCTGGAGTTGTAGCTGTGGGATCCTGAAACAAAGTTCGATATTGAAGTGCAGGAATAAAAAAAACCTACATTATACTTGTGTTTCTTAAAAAATGTATCAACATTCAAAACTCACAGTGAAGAAATCAAGATAAACTTTCTTGTCGTATTGCTTCTCCCTCACTTCTAAATGCTGCAGACAATCATCAATAAATAAATGGACAAAATAAATAATAATCAGAAATGGATGAAATATTTTAGGCTAGTAAGTAACTCATGGGCAAGCACACAAAAACAAAAAGCAGAATTAAATGAATGGAAAAGCAAGAATTGAGTACATCATAACAGCTAACAAGCCTTTAATAACAAGAATCAGCAAACAGAGAGTAAGAATATTTAAGAACAATATAAAAAGGCAAAATAGCATGCTCAAACAAAAGAATATTAAGATGGTGAAATCCAAAGGATATTTTTATAAATAATTTTTTACTGCAAAGTTGCCAATAGGAGGAGAGAGATGATTGTAGCTAGATAAATTCAGTAATGTTGGTTAACTATATATGTATTAATAGCAACATCGCATTTATCTATCAAGAGTCCCATTTTCAGAGTTTAGGCTGCTCATATTTGCCACCATTACTACATGAAACTTTTGCTTTCCTTAAACCCTGCCTTAATATTTCACCAAGCCATCTCCTGAATCCATGTCTCCTGTCTGCCCATGGATTCAGAGTGAAAGGTTGACCCATTCGGGAATCTCTGGATCTGCAGTTATTTTCAACTTTCAGTGAAGTAAAACGATGTCAACAAAATAAAATTAAACTACAGGAATGACACTAAGAGGGAAGGTAGATACACTATGTAAACCTTCACATCATCCATAAAGATATCTAGGATCAAGGCTATTCAGAAAAGGAAATATATTAGGCTATAATTATCTTCAACTTCAACTTATCTTCAAATTCGACCCCTTTATCGATATTCAATCATCAAAGACCAAACATTCTATTTTACCAAACTATTCAGACAATAAAATGACATGGTAATTTTGTGATTAGAGGTCACAATATGTTGAGATCATTTCCCTTTCGAATCAATTCAGCATACCAGTGACCCAAAGTCCACCAACTAATCCTCAAAATTTCACTATCAATGGCTATCTTTGTTTTTTTTTTTTTTTCTTTTTCCAAAAAAGGCACAGCAATAAGATTTCTTTGGGATGATAAGAAAAAAAAAGATAATAACTTTTTCCGTTTTATAAGGAGCAACTTAGACGCTGCATGAACATATAGAAACATTTCGATTAGTGATTAAGCAGTAAAAGGAAAGAATGACAGATGGCACTAATGGATCAACATTTTGAAAAAACAGTATATCATAAGAATACATTTTAAGATAGTCAGTCTCAGAAGCATACATTTAGTGCAGTTTCTTTATCTTCTTTCTTGGATATCTTGTAAGCAGCTCCCCACTGTGATCTCAAAAAGATTGAAGAACTATTTAGTTCACATATTGGCTCCTTCAATAAGTTTAACATGTATAACAAAACAAAACAAAATAAAATTTGAAAGTCCGCAACCATGAAGAAGAACTTACAGGAAAAAACATCATTTTAATAGTTCTCACAGAAATGAACAATATCAACAACGTATTATTGTTTACCCTTTTAATAACAAAAAAAAGAAAAAAGAACTAAACAATTTTCCAGTGCATTAACAGGTGAATCTGACAAACGAATTTATGGAGGTAAACATACTCTCATCAAACACAAATGAATTTCTATGAATAAACAATTACTTTGATGCTGCATTGAATTAACAGTACATTATTAACAAGCTAAAAAAAAAACAGCTTTTATTTTCTACAATAAATCCCAATAACTTATTATTCTCATAATTGAGCGACCAATTATACATATTATAGTTATCAATTTACTGTGGCAAAAAAAATAAAAATAAAAATCAAAGCAAATGATGGGTAATTGGCAAAAATAACTTACACAGATTTCCCCATGAGCAGGCTCCAATGTGACAGTCCTCCCAGGATATTCAGGCGTCCCTCTGTGGTCAGTACTCCCTGCTTTAACCGAAAAAAAACATAAAAAATTCCTTTAATTATTCAATAAAAAAAAAGACTTTTGCCAAAAAAAAAAAAAAGAGAAAAGAAAAAAAGGGTGAATGCAAACAACCAAAAAAAGAAGAGACAAGAGAGGACCTTGGTAGAAGACACGGCGATAGTCTTTGATGAAGCCAATAAGACGATCATCATAGTTAAACCCAGCTTTCCATATAAGAGAGCCGTACCCAAATACCCACATCGCCATTTTCTTCTTCTTTTTTCTTTGTTATTATTATTGTCTGTCGAGTTTCGAGAGCTCCCACGACAAAGGGGCTATTGGCCCCAACAAAGTTGCGAAACGTAAGATGAAGTAAAAAGTAGCAGAGAAAAAGGACCCAACATCCAATGAGAGACGAGAAAAGAGAACAGTGCTTCACTGCCGATCGTTTATTGGTGTGGTTGGCACTTTAACATGAACGGTTAAGATTCGTTGGAGTTTTTACGTTCTTGGGTTGGGTCTAACAATTTTTGTTGTTCAATGAATGATGAATGAATTGAGTCCAAAATTGGTGCCAGGTTCCTTCTGCTAATTCAGCTAAACTTGCAAGTAAAGTCTGGTCTAACTAAGCATGTCTTTTTCTTTTTTTTTTTTCTCTTCAAATTTTAAAACTTTTTGTATAATAAAATATTTTCATATTTTTTTAAGTTTTAACCTTTTTAACCTTTTTTTTGGCCATCACTAGCCTTTGAACTTCTTCCCTCTTCATATTACTTTGATTTTGGGGAAATATTTGCTTTGAAGTTAAATGTTCCAGATTATATTAGATTTTGACAGTAATGGGTTTCTTCTTTTATCACTATTTTTAAAAAAATAAAATTAATTAAAAATATTTAAATTATATTTTTATCATTAATTTTATAGTTATATTATAATTTTAAGACTTTCTGTCATTTCAATAATTAAATTATCTTAATAATATCAACTCAATCAGTTAGTTTAGTAATAATATAAATGATTATAACACTGTATTCATGACAAATATAACTGAATATCTCATTTTATTATGAAATTAATTTTCAATCTTTAATTAACTCCAATTTTTTTTCCATTAATTAAAACATAATATGGGATGCATATGTGTTCAAATTTCCATTTTAAGAATTCTCTACAACTTATTCATTAGAAAAGATGCATAAAATAAAAGGTAACAATCTTCTTCTAAAATACATATTTTTTTAATAAAGGATCAACGAAAATTTTATTGAGTTAAAAAGCATATTTTAATTATAATTTTTTTTTTTTCCCTTTGTGGACTATGAAGGGTTGGGAATAGACTTAGGTATGAATTGAGTTAAGTTACTATCTAAAAATTTTTTGATTTCTAAATCTAAACTCAAATTTGATCCTTCTCGGCTTGTTCATTTGATCTTAAATTATTATTCATTAAATTAATAAAAAATATTTTTTATTAATATTTAAATATTTTAAAATTAAAATTAAATAAAAATTATTATTTTAATTTAAAATTATTATTTTAAGTTAACTGAAAATGACTTAAAATAAAAATATTGAGGCCACTGCCGAAGCCCTGTTAGATAAAAGAACCAATTCTTTTAACTTATTGAGGCTTGCCAGGCCGCCTCTGTTTAAGTCTAGTTAATGAAAAACAGGTGAGAGGATCAATTTCTTAAATCCCACTCGTTGGGCCCTACACAGCCTATTGGGTCACAACTAAATTTTTCATTAAATTCCTGTGGCCCATTCCTACCAAAGAGTTAGGTTGCTTTTCTCATAACCGGATACCAGTTTAGTAAAGTAAATAAATAAATAAAAAGGTCAAAAAGACGTGAGCAGCAGGATTCGAACCTGCGCGGGCAGAGCCCACATGATTTCTAGTCATGCCCGATAACCACTCCGGCATGCCCACTTTGCTGCTCGCTGTTTACGTAAGCAATTCTAGATTTAAATATTTATTTCTATTTTTTTTTTAAATTCAATCTGACACTGAAAATTGATTTGGAAACATGTATGTAAACGACATGTAGCAACGTAAATATGATCGTATATAGTTTTTTTTCCTAGACAAGTTAAAATGGATAACAAAAGCCAGCCCCGCTCACACCGTTCCCTTTTTTGGTTAAATTCTTGCCACAATTTACGGGGAAAAGAGATCAATGAAATCTTAATAAGTGGGGTGCTTCTTGTTCTTGGTTCAAAAATATATATATATATATATATATATGGATAATTATATGTCAGTATTAAATATCGACTAGAAACTATTGTATTATCAAGCCATAATGATGCATCATGTTTCAGTTAAGTTCGATATTGAAAATACGTCACACGATCTATGCAGGATGGATTCAATTTGGTCATAACAACCCTTTCTTCTTTGATGCTCATGTTAGACCTTTTGTTCCTTTGTTCACAATTTTTTTTTTCTCTTTTTCCCATTTTGTTCACATGTTGTTAACTAATTAACTAATGGGTTTTTTTTTTTTTGGATAAATAACTAATGGGTTGTTTTAGTTGGTAAAGATGGAGCATTTTGTAGAAATTGGTTCAGGTTCGATTTTCGCAATCGAAGGTCTTCATTGAAAGACGATGTCTTTTAAGTCTTTTGACGGGGCGACCTGCAGAATGCCAATCGTCTTGGAACATATAATCTTCTTCCCTTAAATCGTTTTATGTACTTAAAAAAAATTATGTTAACTAGCCTTGTTTAACCGTTTCCATTGCAATAAGAAAGTGCAATGCAAGATTCCGGAGGATTAAAAGTAGTATTTTAATTAATTACAACATTTCTTTGAGCAATTATGTGAGAGATTGGAGAATAAGGAGTCTCCAATATAAAATTAAATAAATTAGTTAAGGAATAAGTTTCTTAGAAAGTATATACGTATATATATGTGTGTGTATGAAAAAGGAATAATTCTTTGCAATGGTAATAGGAAATCAACCTAACAGAAGAGGAAAAGAAACAACGGAAAAGAATTACTACTTGATCAAGTATGTTTACGTAATTAAACCCAAGAACGTGCTTAAGTATTTTTTTTTTCTTTTAGCCTTCTGTATTAGATCACAAGTAGATCTATTCAATGGTCCAGCTCCTCACTTGATCTGCACGAATCAAAATTTAGATTTTTTTCTTTTTTTTTAATTTGAGTGAGTCCAACCGAACTTATTATTTAGTAATAAAAAATATTTTATTTAAATTTGATTATAAAATATAAAATATTAATATAAAAATATTTTTAATATTTTATTATTTTATAAGCTTTCGAATAAGTCTCACTTGACTTGTTTGAATAAATAATTTTGAGCCACGATCTAACCCGGCCATGAACACCTCCAAGATACAACAAGAATTTGATTCTTCCCTGAGTCCATTTCCATCAAACTATAGAGATATGTAGCTATCAGGATGTGAAATAAAAATATTCTAATGAATTTAAACCTAGAAGAAGGGTTAGCTTAGCTGTTTTGATTCCTTTTATGGTTTTTCCTGTAGATCTTTTTGTCATAGCATCTGGTGAATTTAATTCAGAAAAAAGAAAAATGATGGAAACGAAATATTTGGACAAGAACATGCTCAAAATAGGCAAACCGCATGGATTTCATGCTTTTTTTCTTTTTACTTCTCCAAATTAAAGCCTCAGAGTACAGTCAAAAGATGATAAAGCTACTAATTACTTAGATGCAGAGAAGCTGAGAGATAAAGAACAACTCCGCTAGGATTTTATCAACGTTGGAAAGGAAAATGGTTTATGTTCCTTAAGTGCTAAAGGGGCTCTTTGGAGCTGGAATATTAACAATTTTGGCAGGGCCATCAATGCCATCATCAACGCTGATTGATCTAGCATTGTTAGTAATTGGCAATTCCTGCAGGGAATTGCTTTTCTCATCAGTTTCTGGGTTTTTCCCATCTTTGGCCTTTCCCCACACCACGGTGTAAAGGCCTGAGACTATTATAATGGCTCCAAGTATGCTGAAATCAACCAAAGAAAAAGGAAATGAATCAGAAAAAGGAAAACATATGCAGAATCCACTAAACGAGTAAGACTTCTAAATTGTTTAATTGTTAATAAAGCAAAGAAAACTGCTTGTATTGCATGTTGTCACTATCTGCAAAAGTAATTTATCTCTAAGTACTTGGTAGTTGATAGTGCGCAATATATTCATGTCCTAGTAAACTTTGTTATCATCCCAGGATTAATAGAATATGCTTTCCGGTGTGAAATATTTATTGAATATCAAAGATGCAAAATACCTTCCAAGGTGGACTTTTTCTGCTAAAACAATGGTCGCTAGAGCAGCAGTGATGATCATGCATAGAGGGCTGAAAGATGTAACAAATACGGGCCCTTGTTCCCTGTTCACGATTCCTTGCACGTAATACGCGATTCCGGAGCACACTATTCCCTAATCAATCACAAAATTATAATATTAAAAAGTGTTAAGCCCTTGTGTTTCATGTGTCTGCTTATTTTGTTTTATCTAAACTTTTCAAATGTAAAGCTATAAATAAAAGGTTGGTATCTCTTTTTTTATTTTGTTTGTTTGTTTCTGTATTCATTGTATTTGGTTTTTATTGGGGCACTTACAGAGTAAGTTGCGGCAAGGAGCCTTGAGTCCCAGCCAAGTTTCCAGGCACTTAGGTCGCGGACCATGATGAGGGACACTCCTGCACCTTCCACCATTCCCATGAAACATATCCAAGCGGTAAGAGAGAGTTGTGCCGGGTACTTCTTCAATGTGAAGGACTGAACCAAAACCCATAACCAATATAATTAGCTCAATAATAAGTGGTACAACTTTGCTCATTTAAAAAAATGGAAATATTTCAACTCACTTGCAAAATAAAGAAACTTGACCAGCCGAAGATACTTCCTAGAAGCATGATGGTGCCCATAACCCAGTGTTTGTCTGCAGATTCAGCGGTGGTTCCATGGTGTGCGGCTCTTCCTGACTTGATGAAGTCAATAATAGGACCTTTGTACAAAGTCATGACCATTGCTCCTATGACAGTGATTGCAGTTCCAATGATCTTCGCTAGACTGTGTACCTTCTTCGCATTGATCTTCTCTAACCTGTTTGACATAATTAGCGCAATAAAAAATGTTAAAATTTCCTTAATCTCATGTTACTTTAAAGTGTAATAAGAGCACCACTTTAGGTATTCTCACCTAAAGTTCTTGTGGATATATATATAAATATATATATATTGAAACGAGTCTTTTTGTTAATCATTAGAAACATAAATGAACAAAGGATGAAGAGATGATGGAACTTTTAAGCCATTTGATGTGGTGGGCATTGGCATATTTTCAATCAGGGGGTCCCAGACTTTCAAAGGGTGTAGGATCATGTTGACACATCTTTTTTTTTTCACTAGTGAGATATTGCATAACCATATATATTGATAAATGATGAAATTATTTTGAATCTTTTCACCTGAAAATCATTGCCAATATGAAGGTAACAGCAGGAAGCATGTTGACGAAAGCTGATGCATATGTTGCCGTTGTGTGCTTCATTCCCAGATAGTATAAGTTCTGGTCCAGCACTGGCCTGCACATCCAATCAACAACGTTAATTAGACCCTTTAAATTCTTCTTTAGCAGTTGACCATCCATTTCTTCGCATTGTATTTTTATAACTGTCTCAAGAACAAGCAACATGCACGACGTCGTCGATGAAATATGCCAAAAGATGAACACTTAATTGTCATATAAATTTTGCTACTACATATCATCTATAGATTGATACGTGAAGCTTTATGGATTGAAGGTTCAGTAAGTTTCATGAGTAAGATCAGCAGAACCCTTAAACAATGTTACTCAGATTCTTCATTTTTTTCTAAAATACCCACCTGCACATACTCAGACATGGGTGAAGGGTTATGAATATGATCCTCTAATTATATAAAAAAAAACTGAATATATTCATAGTGGACATATATTCATATATGACATTTATCATTGAGTTTGAGTAACATCGCCCTTGGTTACAGCCTTACATGGTGAGAAAGAAGAGAAAATGAAGCAGAGAATCCAATTCCTGCAAGAAACTCTTCCGAATCTACTAAAGGGATGCAGTTGTTTCCGATCAAGAAACAGTTGCAGTTATATGCAAGTGCACGTATTTGCTTATGTAGAAGCACATTGGATACAATATGAAGACGTATTTATTTGCATAAAGACGCAAAAAAGAAAGGGATTTTAGAGCATTACTCCAGGAAACCAAGAAGCACAATCCTGAGGAAGATAGGAAGTGTCATCTTTGGCCTTATTTTCCTGCATGTATAAAACAATGGAAAGAAATAAAGCTTAGGTATTCAAGAAATACGTGGCCAGTTTGAGAGATTGGGAGGTCAGGTGAAGAAGAAGAAGTAAGGAAACCTTTCAAGAACAAAGGCAAAGGGTGCAATGACAATGGTTGCGACAACATGACGGTACGTAGCAAGGATGAAATTACTCATGCCATGCTTTAAAGAAACCATGGAAATTATGTACATCCCTGCGTATCCAAACTGCAGGGAGACCATTGCCAGGTATGGTTTCACTTTGTTCAACAACATTGACAAAGCTGAACTTGGCGTTTGGTCTCCCATTGTTTCTATCTCTCTTCTTTCTCTCTCTTTTTTCTCTCGAGTACTTGCTCTTAGCTAGGTTGCCATCTTCCAAATGAGAACTGCCCTTCTTATAGACAAATTGCGAAGAGGAAAACAAATAAAGGCAAGTGCCTTATTTTCCAATAATGTAAGAGCTGTATAAGTCCAAAGGCACTAACTCTCATTCGCGATTTAAATTACGATAGTCAAACGTGTTTTTTCGATAATATATAAAATAAAAAAGATAATATCGTATTATAATTGTTATTTAAATTTTTACGATCACTCTTAATTTAGATTCTCTTATTCATTGATCAAAAACATTACCACCCTACTAGAATCCTCTCACTTAGCCAATAGAATCAGATGAAAACCAAAAAATATAAAAGGAAAAATAAAAGAAAGAAGTTTATGTGGATCTCTGTGAATATGATGCTTTGCTTTTTATTTATTTATTTTAAGAGATTATTTGTATTTTTGTGGGCATTTGATTCATTGACCACCAAATGATGCTTCGGTTAAGTGCGGATGATGCATGCAAAAATTAAGTTGCTTTCGTGTTAGCGGTGTTGGGTGCTATGAAGCGTGGCCTCCATTTCTTAAAAAAAAAAATTCATTATTTGCTTTAAACACTGCCGTCAATTAGACCTTTAATACACACCAAAAGAATTTGCAACAACCCCTTTAATTTCGTTGCTAAATCTAAAAACTAAACGTCGGTAATGGACAAAGTATTTCCCTTTGACCTTTACTCAAAACCCAAAGTAAAAAAAGGCAAAATCTAATTAGTGGCGAACATATTATATTTGAGCATTTATGGCTGTTGAACCTAAAATTCTATTCTAACATTATGCTGATAGAGAGTTTAAGATTCTAATTGGATATAATTGGTTGCTGAATTAATAATCACTTAGATTAGGCATATCTTAAAGTTTTACTTATATGTGTAAACCGAAGCCACTCTGTTCTCTTTTTATTTTCTCAATGCTTCTCAATGATAATTTCGAATGTTTCTACGTTGAAAAACATTTTATTCTTATTCCCCCTCCTGGCCTAGCCTGACTGCCTCATCAGAATTTCACTATCATACGTTCAATTTTTTTTTTACGTAGCAGAAATTTGGAGCAAACACTTGCTGCATCTTTTACATATGCCTTATCTATCAATTTCCAATGATAAAAGCAAGGAAGATAGGAAAAAAAGAAATTCTCTTTTTATGGTATTAAAAAAATCGAATTCTGAAGATAAGAAAAAAGTTATAGATGTCAAGATTGTAATAAAAGTATTTGATGATTTTTTCGTCGACCAAATGAGAAAACCGAAAGAATTTGTCCTAGATGGCTCGAAGAACTCCTAACCAAATTCGAAATTTTCTAGCCATCTCGCCATTGATGATTTCTTCTTAATAAAAACCCACCATGGGTTGATTTCTTCATGTTGATTTACTTTAGCCATGTTTCCATTGTAGATTACTTCATGTCGATTTGTTTTAGCCTTCTTACTTCTTACCACTATCAGTTTTTCTTTAATTAATTTTTTAGGTCATTAATAAAATGAAAGGCAAGTTTTCGTAGCAACAAATTTGGTCATTGTAATTTTGGCTCTTTTGATTTTGATTTTATTCTTTAAAGATATTTGTGGACATTTTCTCTAACCATATCTAATTTCTAACTGATTACTTTGATTGTGTTATATTACATACATGATTTGAATATGCAAGGTCCAAATCCTAGTAGAATTGGATAATAAATTAGATCAAGATAAATAACCAATAACAAGTAATAATTAGTTCAATAATATACACTCAAGTCAAAGTGCATATATATTTTGATTTTGGATCCATGAAAGGTCTAATCCTCATATCACTAGCTATCTTGTGGACAAAAACCAAAAATATTGTCAAAATATGAGTAGGATCAATGAAACATCGACCCATGAATTGTTACAAATAATAATGTTATACGTCAAAATTGATCAAATTTTGTTGAATTATTGCTCAAACAAATTGTTGAATTATTAAGGGCAATATATAAAAATTTCCCAAAGGAAAGGCTTGAAAGATGATACAGTGCTAAAACAATAATTTTTAATGACGAGTAGAATATCAAATGGGGGAGACAATGCGGAGTTGGTGCTTTCGTGTTTGGATTCCAACATGAAAAATCAGATTGGTTGGTGGAATCCAAATGACAAAATGGGAAGAAAAGATTTATTCAAAAATCCAAAAATCTATTTTATTATTTATTCTATTATTAATATATTATTTTTATAATTAAAAATGATAGTAATTTAGATGAAGTTAAGTCGACTTGAATTCACAAAAACCTTATTCAAAGCTCAACTCTTATAGGCCGGGTCTATCTCG
>JBBYHO010000016.1:1810658-1822097 GCA_038382025.1 Adansonia gregorii | reverse complement strand
AAAAAAAAAAAATCAGGTGCCCATTTTTATGAATCGTCTGCCAATATCAGATAATCGAACAGAAAAATATTGCATTGTATGGAATGTAACGGCACATGGATTCATATATAAATATAGCACCTATTTAGGCAAGATCGAATGACGCTTTCTCATGTATCCATCATTATGAATCATGGGTCTAGATCAAGGAATTTTCTTTTTTGAACATCTCAAACAATGAGAATGGATTCAATTTGATCCATAAGAGTTGTTTCTTCTTTCTCACTCATGTTTGATCTTTTGTTCCTTAATTTGTTCATATGTTGTTAGCCAGCTTTCTCCATTGCAATAACAAACTGCAATGCAAGATTCTGAGAACCCAAAGTTGTAGTTTGATTAATTAAAACATTTCTTCGAGCAATTAGGTGAGAGAGTGGAGAATAAGAATCTTTGCTGTAAAATAAAAAAAAAATGTTAAAAGGAATGAGTTTCCAAAAGGAAAATGTTAGTAGGAATGATTTTTTGAACTTGTAATATGAAATCAACCTAGCAAAAGAGAAGTACGGATGCTACTAAAATAGGTTAATTATCAAGAAAGTGGAATGTTCCAATGATTAAACAACTAAAAACCAAGAATCTTTTGGGTTTTAAGTAATTTTCTTTCAGCCTTTTATATTCTTCACACGGCCAAGTTACAAGAATAATTTGATTCTTCCCTAAGCCATTTCAATCGAGATAAAGTTATATAGATATCAGGCTGTGAAATAAAAAATATTCCAATGAACTTAAACAAATGACGACCGTCGAAAATTTGAGACACCAGTGCAATTCATGGAACAAGGTTAGCTGTTTTGATGTATGTTATTTGGACATAGTCGTGAGTGTTTTCGATACGAGTACATTCATTTTATTTAAATCTTTTTATGTTAAAAATTTTTTTAAATATGAATACTTTAAAAAAATTCAGGCAACATAGAATATCTAGGCAAACCGCAATGATTCATGGTTTTTACTTCACCAAATTAAAGCCTCAGAGTACAATCAAAAGATGATAATTAAGCTAAAAATTACTCAGATGAGAGCAACTTCGAGGGACAGAGAGAGAGAGAGAGAGAGAGATGGGGTTACATAGTAAATTTTATCGCTTTGGGAAGAACAACTCTCTGCTCGAAGTTTATCAGCATTTGAAAGGAAATATTGTTTTTATGTTCCTTGAGTGCTGAAGCGGTTGTTTGAAGCCGGAATATTAACAACTTTGGCAGGTTCATCAATGCCATCATCAGCAGTGATTGATCTAGCATTGTTTGTTATTGGTAATTCCTGAAGGGCATTGCTATTCTCATCGGTTTCTGAGTTTTTCCCGTCTTTGCTTTTACCCCACACCACAGTGTAAAGGCCTGAGACTATGATAATGGCTCCAAGTATGCTGAAAATAAACCAAAGGAAAAAAAAAAAAAAAAAAAAAAGAAGCAAATGAGCAACCCGATCAAGGAAAACCAATGCAGAATCCACTAAATGAATGTGACCTCCAAATTGTTTAATAACTAATAAAGCAAAGAAAACCAGCTTCTTGACAGTGCATTCTGTCACTATTTGCAAAAGTAATTATCTCTAATAATACTTGATATATAGTGCACCATATAGTCATGTGATCATGTCTTAGTGAAATCAGTTATCATTCCAGGACTTAATAGAATATGCTTTTGGTGTCTATATTTATCGAAGATCAAAGCACTAGTTGTTGCAGGAAAATTTTTGAGATGCTGAATCATTACCTTCCAAGGTGGACTTTTTCAGCTAAAACAATGGCCCCTAGCGCGGCAGTGATGATCATGCATAGAGGGCTGAAAGATGTTACAAATACCGGCCCTCGTTCCCTGATCACGACTCCTTGCACATAATAGGCCATCCCGGAGCACACTATACCCTAATCAATCACAAATCATATCGAAGTGTTAAAGCACTTGTATCATTTGTATGCCTGCTTATAAAGCGATAAATCAAAAGTGGGTTTAACTCTTTTCGTTTCTGTATTCAATTTGGTTTTTATTAATTGGTGCACTTACAGAGTAAGTTGCAGCTAGAAGCCTTGAATCGAAGCCTACTTTCCAGGCACTTAGGTCACGAACCATGACAAGTGATACTGCTGAACCTTGCACCATTCCCATGAAGCATATCCAAGCCGTAAGGGAGAGCTCCGCCGGGTACTTCTTCAAAGTGAAGGACTGACCCAGGAATCATAACCAATCTTAGCTCATAAATAATTAAGTAGTTTAATCAACTTTGTTTATATTTCGAACTCACTTGCAAAATAAAGAAGCTTGACCAGCCAAAGATACTTCCAAGAAGCATTATGGTGCCAGTAACCCAGTGTTTATTTGCAGATTCACTGGTAGTATTTCCGTGGTGCGTAGCTCCTCCTGACTTGATGAAGTCAATAATGGGACCTTTGTACAATGTCATGACCATTGCTCCGACGACGGTGATTAAAGTTCCGACGATCTTTGCAACACTGCGTATCTTCTTCAAATTGATCTTCTCTAACCTATTAGACATAATTATCGTATTAAAAAAAAATGATAATTTCCTTCAATCCTATTGATGATACTAAAAAAAAAAAAAATTAAAACAATCCCAATATCCTTTAGTCTGTAATCAAAAACTTCCTGTAGATATATGTATTTTTTGAGGCAAGCTTCTTTTTAATCATTATAAAATGAATAAATACATAAAAGAAGATGATGGAACATTTTAGTGGGCACTCGCATATTTTTAAACAGGGGGTCCCAGAAGCTTGAGCCTTCCACAGGTTGCAGGATCTTATTTACATACATCTTTTTCAGTTAGTGTGATTTTGGACGAAAATATTAATAAATATGATAAATTGGTTTGAATATTTTTTTTACCTGAAAATCATTGCCAAGATGAAGGTCACAGCAGGGAGCATGTTGACAAAAGCCGATGCATATGTTGCTGTTGTGTACTTCATTCCCAGATAGTACAAGTTCTGGTCAAGCACAGGCCTGAGCATCCAATCAAACAACTTAATTAGACCCTTTTTTACAGTCTGGTTAGCCGTCGTCGACATTTCCATTTGTTCTTCATATATATTGCATTTATAAATAAATATATCAGGAACAAGAAAACATGAATGGACTCAGGCAAGTATGATAAAATATGAACACTTGATTTCATCTAAATTTGCGACTCAGTCAATTTTTTTTTTTTTTGGATAGAAGATTCAGTTAAGTTTCATGAGCATGAACGAAAATCTTAGATACAGCTTTGCAACCATGGTGAGAAAGAAGAGAATTGATTGGTTCCAAATCTCCTAGAGGCTGCAATTTTTTCCACCAAGCAACAATGCACTTATATATATATATATATATATATATATATATAGAGAGAGAGAGAGAGAGAGAGAGAGAGAGAGGCACGTTAAATACAATATTGAGATGCACTAATAAAGATGCGAAAAAAGAAGCAAGTTTAGAGCAATACTCCAGGAAACCAAGAATCACAATCCTAAGGAAGATAGGGAGGGTCATCTTCGGTCTAATTTTCCTGCATATTAAACAATGGAAAAGCAGAAATAAGGTTAGGGGTTCAAGCAATATGAAAGTATTTGGTAAGATGAGGAAAAGAGGAGAAGAACAAGAACAAGAAAAAACCTTTCAAGAACAAAGGCAAATGGTGCAATGACAATGGTGGCGACAACATGGCGGTACGTAGCAAGGATGAAATTACTCATGCCATGCTTCAAAGAAACCATGGAGATAATGTACATTCCTGCATATCCAAATTGCAGGGAGACCATTGCCAGATATGGTTTCACTTTGTTCATCACATTAGACAAAGCTGCACATCGCGTAATTTGGTCTCCCATTGTTTCTCTCTATGTCTCTCGAGTACTTTCTTAACTAGGTAGGTTGCCAACTTCTGACTGAGAACTGCCCTTCTTATAGACAAGCAAATGCTAAAAGACAATAATAATAATAAGTCAGTGGAGGTGTTAATAGGCCTTGGTATAATTTTAAATAAAATTTATTATTAATAAATGAAGAGTAATTCAAATTGGACTAAATCAAGTTAAAAAAAAAATCATATATTAGATGACGTCTATCAGACAGAACCAGATGTTTGGTCCATAAATAAGTTTAAACAAATTTATTATATTCCGATAAATGTAAGAACTCGGAGGCACTAAATCTCACTCTAATTTACAGGCCCTTATCCATTAAGCAAAAAAAAAAAAAAAGTCACCTCTTATTACAGATCAACTAGAATGCTCTCGCTTTGTTTATAGAATCATAGGAAAACCAAAAGGAAAAAAATTAGAAGAAATAAAGAAGTGTGTTTATGTGGTTCTCTTTGAATTTGGTTCTTTGCCCATTTTTGTCATTTCTTTTAATTGTTTTTGTGGGAAGTGGGGATTTGATTCTTTGACACCTTAAGGTTAAGTGCGGATGATGCATGCAAAAAATTATGTTGGCTTCTGTGTTAATTATCCTTGGGTGCTAATAAGAGTGGCCACCATTTCTGACATCAATTATTTGCTTAAAAACAGTGCGATTCCATATTTTGGCTTTTCAATTCCTTTTTTACATGCCGTATTGTCGGTAAAGTTTTTAAACTTCACGAACTTAATGAAAAATATATGAGCTAAATCGATATGCAACCAACCCTCTAAGATAATTTTACTTTGACTTTACTCACAAAGTCATAACGTACCCAAAGTGAAAAAGCAATCTAATTTAGTGCAAATGACGTTGACAAAGAATAATTTTTTTTTTTTCTGATTTTACTTGAGCATTTCTAAAACTGCATGTTGAATGTTTAAAACCTGAAATTCTTTCTAACATTCTTTAGAATAATAGGGGTTTAAGATGCTGATTGGATTTAATTGCTTGCTGATTATTAATCAATTAGAATTAGGCATCTATGACTTTAATGAGTTAAATGTGTGAAATGGAAACCACTTTCTTTCTTTTATCTTCTTCATGATAATTTGAATATTTGCTTAAAACAAACATTGGTTCTTATTCTCCCCTACTGCCTGTCTGCCTGCCTTTCCCTTTCATTTCACTGTCGATGAATTGCATGCTTTTTATGTAGCAGAAATTTGGATCAAACACTTGTTGCATCTTTAACAAATTGCCCAAAATTTTATTATGCTCTATCTGTCAATTTCAAAGATTAAAAAAAAAAAGAAATTCTTCTTTATTTTTTTTAAATACTAGTATTGAACATATGTGTCCGATATATATTCGAATATGAATATAAATATGTTCTTTTATAAAAAATCTTGAAAAATTAAATATATTTTTACCGAACATATACTTTGAATCTATAATAAATTCAAAATGTCTTTTTTTTTTCTCAACCAAAAGAATTGATATTAACTAGATGATAAAGAATCAAGTCAAAATACATTGATGTTTTGAATCCATGTGAGATCTAATCCTCATATCACTAACTATCTTATTGACCAAAAAATATTGTTAAAATATGAGTGGGAGAAGTGATTTAGAAATATCAACTGTTACAAATAAATAAATGCAATAACAAAGTTAATTATATATTAAAATTGATCAAATTTTAGTTGTATTTATTAAGGGTAGTATGTATAAATTTCCCAAAGAAAATATTTAAATAATGATCATGCAATATTAATGCGATAATAACTTTTAATAATGATGAGTATTAAAATACATATGGGGAGACAATGCAAAGTTGGTGCTTTTCGTGTTTGGATTTCCAACATGAAAATGAGGTAAATTGATTGGTGGGATCCCACATGACAAATGGGAAACATTCGAATATGTCAAACTTACTGTATTTCATGGAAAGAGTTTGTGGTTAATAATAAAAATAATAATGATCTTTCTTCCAAGAGGGAAAAAAATTGAAACTAAACTCTCCTTTGCGTGCTTACTCATCATATTAAATTTATATAAGCCCTTTTAATCTAACCCCTTTTGTTTTTTGGGCATGGGATATAGATAAATCCTACCACAACTGTAAATACATGATTTTCAAACTTAATTGATTCTATATAATTATCTTTTTGATATAAATTTGATGATTTAAATTTAAATTTAATATAACTTCAAACTTTTTTACTCCATTGAGTCGACCTTTCTTTTATCAAACAAAATAAGAAAAGTAATGGAGTTCCCTTTGCTTATCCTGGATGATCATGATCAAATTCAGGGAAAATGACTAACAATGCAATTAGCTCTTTCCAGGTTTTGTTCCCTTTTTCCTGCTAATGTTCCAAGTTTTACATATTTCATTGTAATTGTTACGAGAGATAATGTTGTTGTTGGTTTAGTACCTAAACTTTCAGGTTCTAGCTAATTAATACTCTAGTTAGGCTCTATTCCAATCCAAGGCCACTAGGCCATAGTGAGGAATTTGCCTTGTTATTTTGCAGGGATTTGATTTGTTTTTGGTTTTTCCCTTCAGGGCTTTAGTTATTCATATTGTATGGATCCGACTATGATCAAAGCAGAAAGTAGTCTAAAAATTTACACTTAAATCAATTAAAGATTATGTTACTTAAAATTTTTATTTTTTTTAAATATATGTATTTGATACCTGTATCTAATTTATATTAAAAGATAATTATAAAATCAATATAATTTTTTAAATATATAAAAAATTATAAAAAATTACATATATCAAATAAATATCCATTCATATTTGACACTGATAATGAATTTGGATAACATGACTCAGGCTTGACATAACATATCACTGTATCAAAGTTTGTTCCAAAAAGATTATTCCCTGGTCCCTTTTCTGAATCAGAAAGGCAGAACCGAATTTTCGCCTCATCCTAATACCTATGCTTCAAATAGCAGTTGATGTTACCCAAATCAATACGACTAAAATCATAAGATTTGAAAAATGTAGATTTATTCGAGCTTTCGTCATGGGCGCTCCTAGAAGTATATACTGTACCTTCTAAAACCTTGTCCGTTGAATGCAATTCATGATGAAAAAAGGGCCCCTAGTGACGAAGAAAGCAGTTTCCTTGAGCCCCATCATTAGACTCAAATCTAACACGGCTATATATTCGCCTAGTTGGTAGGTAAAGCAGACAAAAATAGTTCCATTTCTATTCGAAGTAAATGAAGTTAAAATTAACGCAAATGCATAAGATTTAAAGGCATTCATGAGTTTGAATTTAAAAGAAAAAAATTATTTAAATTGAGTTAATTTAAAATTTTATTTTATTATTTAAAATAATATTAAAAATTTTATATTAATATTTATAATTAAATTTAAATAATTTTTTATTATTTAAATAATAATTCGAGTTGAGATTGACTTAAATTACGAAAACTCCTCCCAAGCCTCGTCTCTAAGAGCAGATCTGATCGGTTGGTATCTGACTCATCAATAGAACAATTTGTGTGGTTAGATTGACATATGGTACATGCAGCAATAGGGTATATAGAATGGAACATAATTCCAACATACGAAAGTTTTTGACAGACACCAACTTCTCAAAATATTGACATGACAAAGGAAAACATGTTTGATAATGTGGACGGCAATTCCGATTTTATTATAAGTCATATGAAATTGAAATTCCAGGGGGAATGCATGCATCAGAAGTTTGGAAAGAAAAGAAAAAAATGTGAGCTAACAATCCACCTTTTCAAACACAATAAAAATGCTTTTCGACTAGTATACTTTTTATATGTTATAATCAGACAGCCCCAAATCTTCAATAATTTTGTAGTGCACAATCTCACTGCCCCACTCTGATATGCAATGCTGTGATAGTTTAGTGGTAAACAATCATGTTATCCGAATTTTTTTAATTATTTGTGTTTGATACATATATTTTTGACATATATGTCTCACGCGGTAAACAAAGAGAAAAAATTTATCTTGGATAAGTGTAAGTAGAGCTGTTCAAACCCGGCCTGATAAACCTAACTTATATGGTCTTAACCTTATTCAGATGAATCTGATCATGAATAGGTCTAACTATAAATGTTGTCACATTAGTTAACACTATTCTACCTATCTCTATATATAACAGCACTTTGTTGATGAATCTGTTAACAATAATGACATTAATCAACCAACATATTTTCTGCTTACATGATCCATAAGTTGACGTAAATTTCCACAAAGTTATTTTTCGCTAAGAAGAAGCATTAGAAGAAGAGCCTAATGGAAAGGCTTTAGGTACATTGATATTTAGCACTCTTTGACACAGTTGAGGCAAGTTTTCCTGCTACTTTTAGGAACATCTTTTACTTTCCACCCTGCTGAGCACCATCAGTTGTGGCGATATTGGCGAGCTTAGTGCCATGATCAGAAAAATTTTTTTCAGAAATTGGTAGCTCTTGGTTATAAACAACCTTTCCAGGTGGTGTAGATGGTGATGGGAAATCCTTGCTTTTACCCCACACCACTGAATAAAGGCCGATCGCTATAATAATTCCTCCTATGATACTGTATGCAGCAAAATGAAAGAAGCAAAATCTAAAAGTTAAATGAAGGAATAAGAATTGAAAATAACAAATACTTAAATGCTATACCTTTTCTCATCCTTTTATGCTTAATTGATGGCTTTGCCATGGCTACCTTTCTGAATTTATTCATATGAAAAAGGGGAAAAAATCTAAAGCAAGATGCATGATGAGAATTCCTAGAATGTTTTCTTAAGCTCCATTCCGTAGTCTCTAGGGATTGCTCAATTATCAAACACCAAAATTATTTAAAATAAAGTATGATTAGTTAAAGTATCTTTAGTAATTGGGGATTAGGTATGCTAATGGACCAGGCTTGCCTCATTGTATACGCTTCATCTTATTTATTTTAAATCCATTTTTTTTGTTTCAAGACGGATCACAATTAAACTTATTTATAATCATATTAAATTTTTTATCTAATTAAGTCTAATCCATAAACCCATTTTACTATTAAAAAATATTAAAATATTTTTATAATTAAATTAAATAAAAATTTATTGTTGCATTAATAGTGATTTGAGCTGATGCGGCTCAACCCAACAGCTAGATCTCATATTCCAATCCAATCAAGGTTTGTCAAGTTGAACGAACTGTCAAATAAATCTAATTACAATTTAGGAAATTGTGCTATCATATATCGTATATAGACTCAAAAGTGATGGCTGCAAATGCCTTTTTTTTTTTTTTTTTTGACTTCTTTGTATGGAGTTGTACATAAAAATGAAATGGTTTTTATCGTGCTGGAAAAATGGATTAAAAAATAAATACCTCCCAAGGTGAATTTGCTCGCCAAGGATGGTGAAACCGAGAGCAGAAACAATTATCATGCAGAGAGGGTTGAAGGCAGTGACAAACACAGGGCCCCTTGTTTTCATGACCAGACCTTGCACATAATATGCAATCCCAGAGCTAACTATACCCTTCATTAAAATCCAGGTTGTTAAGTAATTAGCATGCAATAAATAACAAAGAAATATGTTATTTAAGTTTTGCTAGTTAGGTAGGCTTATTTGATTACCCAGAATGAAATACTTGAAGCTAAAGATATTTTATAGTTTAAGAACATATCAAACAATTCAAACTAATATTTGTCCGGCACCTAAGCTCTGGTAGCTCGGAAATGTAGACCTGAAAACATGGTATAATCTGCTTTTCCATTTTGATGGTAAATTTTTGAAAGGAAATCTTCCGTCATTACTTCATGCTTCTTTCAACTATATTGTCACAAGATAAATTCAGTAAAAGAAAGACGACACCCTGACAAAATTTGATTGATGGGATATAGAAAGAGACACAGATGTTGGTTCATAATTTTCCTAGATTTAGCAAGTACTTACCAAGGGAATATTTTGGTACTTACAGAGTACAATGGTGCAAAAAGCCTAGAGTTCCAGCCAACTGCCCATCCACTAGGGCGATGCTCAACAACTAGGGCAATTGCCAAACTCTGGATAGTACCCGCCAAGCATATCAAGGACGAGAGAGAGATTTCTGCCGGGTATATCTTAACGGTAATTGACTGCCACCATTTGAACACACCAAAAAAAAAAAATCATTAATTATCTTAAGTTAAAGATTGTATTTGTAAAGGGATCTGCAATTTTTGCCTGGAAAAAAGCCTACTGTTCCACCCATCGGCGGATGCCCTGTAAGATCAAAACTTACTTGCAGCACATAGAAACAGGACCAGGCAACACAACCTACGAGGATTAACAGTGTCCCAGATATCCAGTGTTTATCAGACGAGTCGCCGCCGCTTCCATGGTGGCTTGTGTTCCTTGACCATATTAGATCAATTACAGGTCCTTTATAAAGTGTCATAAGTAAAGCTCCTACAAGGGTTACCAGAGTCCCAATGACCTTCGCCATACTGCGTACTTCCTTGATCTTTACTTGCTCTAATCTGATCAAACGACTTTAATTCTTAGCAGTAATACTTGGAACTCAAGTATCTAAGATAAATTTATTGAAAGGTTACTTTCATCATCAGCCAAAATTGCAGTAAAACAAGCACTGCAGAATTAGTTACTAGAGTTGCATCCTATTTTCCAGTTTGGACCATTTAAATAATGAGCTAACTTTTCCAACCATCCAATCAGAACCAAGATTGGTAGTAATTATACACTGAGGAGTAAATGGTAAGTTTTAATCTTACCGAAAAATGACTGCAATCACAAAAGTGACAGAAGGGACAGCATTCATAATTGCAGATGCAAATGATGCTGATGTAAATTTCAGTCCCAAGTAAGTGAAGCCTTGATCAAGGATTGGTCTGTCAACAAAAATTTTCCAGACATGCCACAATGTATTACAATATCATAATGTCAAAACTAGATGCTTTTTGGGATTATGTTGTGCAAAACTTGAAGTAAACATAGTTTTTGATTTGGTTTGAATCAAACAGGGAAGTTCTTTACGACTGGAATTTCCTTCAAGTTAAATAGTGTTTACTCTTAGATCAAGTAAAGGTATAATTTCTCTCTCTCTCTCTCTCTTTTTTTTTTGGCTTAAAAACAAATGGCATATGTATAGAGTATGCTATCTCAGCTCTATACCAGTATATATATATCCTGTACAAATGTGCTCAATTTTTTATTTTTTTATATTTTAGATAGTTATTTTTTAATACTCATGTCCGAATATATGTCAGATAAAAATACTTTAAAAAAATAAAAAAATTCGAATAATATAATATATAGATACATATAAGACAATACATACATAAGTTCAAAGTTTAAGATGTACTAGGTGAGAAAAATTACTCTAGAAATCCCAGGGCCATTATTTGTAGGAAGATTGGGAATGTCATCTTTGGTCTCTTGGTCCTGTAGAAAGTAGGAAGAAGCAAGAAACAGGAGAAAATGCACATAGATATTAGTCTTATACTCATTCAACAGGTAATTGACGACTGTTATTTTATGGCGCATGCATCACGACTATTGATGAATGCTATGATGTGATC
>JBBYHO010000016.1:1770420-1796934 GCA_038382025.1 Adansonia gregorii | reverse complement strand
AAAAGAGTCGGAAACATAATCCTATGCCCGTATTTCAAGTAGAAGTTGCTGCGCCTGATCAATCAGAATATTGAAAGTGTAGATTTTTTTCCAGCTCTTAGATATGAATTCAGTTCAGACAGTACTTTCGATTTTCTTTTCGAAGTATACTGTACGACCTTGTTCGTTAAGTGCAATTCATGATGAAAAAAAGAAAGAAAAAAGAAGAGGGTCCTAGTGGCGATGAAAGCAGCTTCTTTGAGCCCTATCATCAGATTTAGATGCAAGAGGATATATTCATATATAGTAGGTAGGTAAGCAGCAGATAAAATAGTTCCATTTGCATTAAATTAAAGCAAATGCATCTTTGTAGGTGTCTGGTTCATCAATAGAATAACTTTGTCTTGTTAGATTGACAACAGTACATGCAGGATGCTCACATAAAAAGTATTATATTCTTTGGGCATCCATAGATCCCATAATATTTTGTCATTTAAAAGTATGCTTTTCACTCGGTTTGAATCAAGGATCTCTCCTTTAAGAGAGTCTTTTTGCCTACTCCGTGTGCTAATTGAGCTAATTAACGATCCACCTTTACAATACATTGAAATGACAAAGAAAATATGTTGATAATTTAGAAAGTAATTCCAATTTCATTACAAGTCACCTGAAATTCAACAGGCAAATGCATGCATAAGATCAGAAGTTTGAAAAAAACAATGGGAGCTAACAAATCCACTCTCACCAAAAAAAAAAAAAAACACTAAAAATACTTCTTTGTTGATATATTATAACCAGAAAGCCCCAGACCCTTAATTATTTGTATTGCACAATCTTGTTGCCCCACTCTGATATGGCAATGTTGTGATAGTGGTAAACAAAGAGCAAAAATTTTGTCTTGGATAGCTATAAGTGTCGTGACAAAAGTTGATCGTCTGCAATTCTATCTCTCTCTCTATATATAACAGCACTTTGTTAATTAGTCTATTAGCAATAATGACATCAAAGTAATTCCCACATTTTTTTTCATTAAGATGTAGCAGATTAGGAGTATAATGGAAAAGCCTTTTATGTACAGAGATTTAGTGTCCTCTTTCAAACAAGTGAAGGCAAGTTCTTTATCCTGTTACTATTTTTAAGAGTCATGCATTTTAGGAACATCTTTTAGTTCCCACACTGCTAAGGCACTGTTAATTGTGGCAATGACAAACTTTTAGTACCATATGACTGCCATCAGTACAATTATTTTCTTAGAAAATGGTAGTTCTTGTATAATAATTAACCAGCTTTGCAAGGGTAGATGGTGATGGATTGTCCTTGCTTTTACCCCCCACACCGCCCGATTTCGATAATAATTCCTCCTATTATACTGCATAATTAAAGAAGAAAATATATAAGTTAAGGAAGGAATGAGAATTGAAAAGAACAAAATACTTAAAGTTGTGTTTTGTTTTTTATTTTCTTTCTTTATTATGGATACTTGCTTAAAGTTTATTAACTGTGCCCAATTGATGGCTTTGCCATCCCTGCATTTACAAATTTATTCATATAAAAGGGAGGGGGGAACCCAAAGCATGATATACTATGAGAACTCCTTGAAATATTTGTTTTGCTTAAGCTCTATTCTTTCTCCTATAAGACAAACAAGAAAGAAATTCATGGCTAATTGCTGAATTATCAAGTTGCAACTTTTGCTTCTTTTAAATAATGGATGGTTCTTTAAAGTACCTTTAGTAATTGGGGATTAGGTATTGCTAATGGACCAGGCTTGTCTCATTATATACTTCCACCCTTTTTTTTTTTCCCCTTTTAATTGGAATATATTTGATTCGAGGTTGATCACACTTCACGAGGAAATCATGCAACCATATATGGGCTCCACAGTAAAAGGTAATTGGTGAAGTTGATGGGGACAAATGTTTTCCTTTATTTTTTTTTTTAAGTTTTGATTTTTTGTATGGATTTGTACCCAAAAAAAAAAAAAAGAAATGAGGATCAAAATACCTTCCAAGGTGAATTTACTCACCGACCAAGAGCAGCAACAATTATCAGAAACGGTTGAATACAGGGTCTTTTGTTTTCCTTACCAGATCTTGCACTATAGTACGTAATTCGGGAGCTAACTGCTCCTTTCATTTAAACCTGATTAGTTGATCATGTAGATTAATCCAGTTAATTCATATAATTTTTTATAAAAATGATATTCAATGAATTTGAAGTTTAAATTCCATAGTTCACAATTACTTCTCTTATTTCTGGCTGTAACTTCTTTTATAAAAAAAAGGGGTTGGCTGTAATTAGCATGTATAACGAAGAACTAAGTTCGTTCTTGCAAGTTAGATGTGCTGGTAATTTTGATTAGCCAGACATTATATAAGACTATCCAAGCCAATGAAATACTTGAAGATATAAAGTTATTTATAGTCGATGAACGTATCAAATAATTCAACAATAAAATTTGTACGAGCCTTGATAGCGCAGGACTATAGACCTTAAAAACAAGGTCTAATCTGCTTAACCATTTTGACGATAACTTTGTTAGATTTATAGTACTTACAAAGGGGAATGTTAGGTGCTTACTGAGAACAATGGAGCAAAAAGCCTTAGAGTTCCAGCCATCTGCCGATCCACTGAGATGATGATCTTCAACTACTATCTGCCGGGTATTTGTTTATGGTAATTGAGTGGACCATTAGTACAAGAAAATCTTCATTAATTACTTGGAACTCAATTTTGATTGTATATTTCCAAGCATGAGACTTATAAGGGATCTGCTATTTGACTGTAAAAAACTACAGTTTCACCCATTAGCGGATAGCATATGCAAGACAAAACTTCATTTGCAGTACATAGAAACAGGAGCAGGCAACACAACCTACAAGAATTAATAGTGTTCCAGATATCCAGTGCTTATCAGATGACTCACCGCTACTTCCATTTCCATGATGGCTTGTTTTCCTTGACCATGTTAGATCCAATGACAGGCACTTTCTAAAGTTACGTGGGTCCTAATCACGTTCGCCTGAGTGCATAATCTGATCAGACAATTTTACTGTTTAGCGGCAATATGTATGTATGTATGTTTGTTTGTACATATTTATATATACAGTGTGACACAACATAAATAATCTCCAAGACAAATTTGATTGAAAGGTGAACTTCATCTTGATTGATGAAATCATCAGCCAATGGTGCGGTAAAACAATATTAGAAAACAAAAATCTTTCAGAAGCATTTCCCCCTCAAAACTTTTGCAGGATGACATGCGATAGTGCGTTATCAGAATGAAACTTCAAAACTACATGCTTTTTAGAATTATGTCAAGCAAAAATCGAAGTAAACATGAATTTTTTTGTTATCTGCTTTGACTCAGGCAGGGAAGTTGATTTTAGCTTTATGATTGGAATTTCCATTAAGCAATCATAAAGCAACTTCATGGAAATTAAAAAAAAAAAATCATGGGAACTCAAACAGTAGGCATAGTTTTTTCTGCTACTGTTTGCTCTTGCGGATTCTAATAGCCGAGATATTATTCAAACATATTTAAATTTAATTTAATAATATTAAATATAATAAAATAAATATAATATAAATAAAATATTTAAAATATAATATAAATATATATATTAAAATTTATATAATACAAAGTGATATGACTTTACGCTACTTTAGTTTCTAATTCTTGGATATTTATCTGCTTCGTGGAAATTTATGGTATCCACCTGAGCCAGGTAAATCTACTCGGCATTTAATGTAAATACAGGCATCAGCTATATTTAAACAATGTAATCCGAATCAGATAACTGTTAATAAATTATATTATAAAATGTAAGTACTCAAACTTTACATATTCCATGATTACGATGTATAAGCAAAACAACAGAAACAGTAATACCCATAAATTTTCCCTATCCCTTCCCTACTTTCTAAAAGAATAACAAAAAATTATGCATGGGCGAATATAAATATATAATTGATAAAAGTGTATAATGAGATCAGGCCATAGAAGCTTAAGTGCTTCTAGTCCTAAAGCTTCTTTGATTTTTTTTCCCCACAAAAAAAAAAAAAAAAGGTTGATGCATTGTTTTTGGATATATATAATAAATATATAAAGACCTGCCCTGACAATGATATGAAGAAAATACAATTCTGAAAATGTCTCAACAAATTTTTTGACCAAAGTAAGGAAGACATGGCACTTAGAAATTTATTTATTTATCTTTTTTTTTTAGAAAAAAAAATATGAACCCCAGACATCAGGACCTGCCACATCTTTATTTATTTATTTTAAATGAACAGGGGTAATTTTATAATCTTTCTAAATTTCTAGTGGTTAATCGGAGAGAAAAGAGAGAAAAAGAAACTGTGTGTACCTCCTAATAATGCCATTAATTGTTGCTTCTCATTCAGCATGCATGATATGGACATGAAACCAAATCCTTTTGCCTCAATTATTTGCTGTTTTGCCTCACAAGCTAGCACTGAATCACATCAGATATCTCAATAATGAACTCTCGAGACTTAATTGGCCTCAACTTGTTAAAATGCTCTCGGTCAAGTTCTTACAGGATCACAAATTTACAGTCAGGATTGAAACAAAGCCCAAGGATTGGATTTTGTAAGAACAAGTAAGATGGCAGAGGCAATCAATCAAATGGTTGTTCAAAGTCCAACTAGTACCATTTTCTTCCTTTTGTTCCTTCTTTTCAAGTTGATATATTCCACTAATTTGAGTTTAAGACTAAAAGAGTCATGAAACAAAAGAGATTGAAAAAAAGGAAGCTTTTGATTAAGCGTTGTCAAACCTTCGTGGCTTTTGCCCTGGATACGTATCCCAAGCTATGTTCATTGGATTTAGGTGAATGTAAGATATGAGTATATGTTTGATATGGCCATACAAAATTTTTTGTAAGGTTTTTCATATATTTGAAGGATTAACCCTTTGTGGTTTTCGTCTTATATACTTATTTTAAGTTATATTACCTAAACTCAAAGTGAGTGTTAAATACGGGTATATGTATAATACAAATTATTTAATTTTTTAAAGTTTTTTTTATGATAAAAAATTCATACTCTGTCCGAATATATGTCAGATATCAACATTTAAAAGAAAATGAAGAACACACTAAAAGTAGATCCTAAGTACAAATATTGTTTTGTGAAGCTGTCTGTCGTATCTAAACTGACTTTAAAGTTTAGAAGTATAAAATTTAAACAACTCTTGTTTTCATTCTTCGGATTATCGATAAGAAATGACAATTCAAAAAAAAAAAAAAAATTCCCCAAGGTTCATATCAAATCTCAAACTATCAAACGTTTCATTTTCTAGAGCTACCGAAGAAAAAGCCGTGTTCTATCTGTACACGTTACACCATTGATAAGAACAATTCACTGATGCAATTTCGAGCAGTCACGGCAAAAACATAGTGCATTTGAAAGCAATGTGGTTCAAAAAATAAAGCCGGCCAACTATTGTCCAATGCTGCTCAATTGCCTACTGCTTTCAGATGCCAAGGAAAAGCAAGGGAACTTAAGGGAAAAATCAGTTTAAGTCCATTGATCAAGTAATTCAGTTTTTGGGACCGAGCTTACAAACATGAAAAAAAAAAAAATAACATTAAAAAAGACAGCAGAACTACTTTGCTTTTAATGCTATCTTTCAGTTTTTCCAACGTGTTGCACAAGAGACAATCTTTTTTTTCTACGAGTTTTCTTGTTTTCTTGCTTCCTTTTCACTAATGTTTTGTCTACATCATTTCTTGCAACATTGTCTGCACTTCTTTCCTCGCTCAAAGCCTGTCATTCAGGGTTAGAGTGTCTGTCTAAGGACAGTACCTAAAAGTTGAGGTACCCTATGAACCATTTTTGGTTGCTTTCAGCTTCCAGGATCCTGAAGGATCTTTTCAGATGATTTGTAGGAATTCTCCTAATAAACCTATGGAGATCAGGATTCCAGCAATCCTGTAATTTGTCCCTGCATCTTGTTGTTGGCAAGAAACAACATAATAAACTTGCATATCCACGACCAATATGATATGTTTGGAAATACAGATCATTCATGAGAAAAACACTCTCAGGTCATTATTTTTTGAATGTCGTGTTTGGACTACAACGTTTGGAGTGCATGACTAATGGGATGAAAAAATTTAACAGCTTAGGAAATGATTGGTCTTGGTTTTTCCCAGGTTGTTTCTATGGTGATATGCTATGGATATCATAGCCAAATAATTGGGTTTTTTTTTCATGCAATTAAGATTCAAATTCTATTATGATTTCTTATAATAAAAAGTTTAAAAGAAATCTTAAACAAATAGGGCATAGAAATGACCTTGATGATAAACTGATCACAGAATGCATAGTACAAAAGCTATCTGATAGTAATTGAATTTACAATTTTAATACTTAAAATTTGTACTAATGAATAATGATTGGACCCAAAATTGAAATCCACCCACAATTTTTAGTAGTTAGTAAAACGTAACGGTGGGAGGGGATATCCCAATGGCTTGTTTGAATTGCTTATAAAAATATAGAAAGTGATACAAAGTTGAGAAGAGTTCTGTCCTGTTGGTAGAAGAAAAAGGCAATCCAAAGTGGGAAAAAAACTTTATTTGTTAGTTACTTTTAGAATGAAGTGAGGGATTATGGGTGGTAATCGGAAAGAAGATACCAAGAGAATTCGTGCACGACATATGATTAGATCTGGTAATCCATGTAGTGCGTTTAATGCAATTTATATGAGTTTTGTTGTTTTCGTGTACGAAATTGACAGATCTACGTGTTACTTGAACCTGACAATTGATCATAATCTGTTGCAAGTTATGACAAGAATAAGTAGATGAAGATCATTCAAAAATTTGCAAAGACGATCCAGTTACTGAACATTCATAAAGTAGTAAAATGAAGATGAAAGGTCATGAATGTCCAGTTTTATCGAACGTTATGCCACCTGTGAAGAAGCTTTAAGCCCCAATCAAAAATATATGGTCAAGTTTCATAGAATCTTGTCCAAAAGGACACAACAGCATTGCCAAGATGATAGAACCTTTTCAACTTGGAAGGTCCTAATTGATGCAAAGGATTCATTCAAAGTGGGGCAGTGGAATCAGTCAAGTAGGTTTTCAATCCCAGTCACTTGCAAGAATGGTAACCTACTTTTGAAGTAATATTAATCAACTTTCTTTAAACAATGTGACAAACAAGAAATAAAGGCATGACAAAAGGAAAAGAAAGAAGACAAATCAATCAATTGGTGCAATACTCTTTATGATGACAGTGCCATCTTTCAATCATCGGTACAGCTGCAGCTGGCTTAAACTCTTCATCTATTGCAAAGTTTTTCGGACTCAAGTGTGAGTGTTGGACATAGGTATGTTTAATTTTTTCTAAGATTTTTCATGTATTTGGAGGGTCCTAGAAGAGTCAGATCCTCATAACCATGTCCGCATATTAGTGGACACAGGTGTTGGACACGAATGCTTAAGAAAAAAATGAAGACTTAGAGCAACATATATCTATCATACAATCTTTTTCGTTTTCCTTTTCTCCCTTTGGTGCATGGAAATTGCCCCTACCGACTGTCCACTGGATCAAGACATTGTTAACATCTACATATGGAAAAGATGAAATGGGGACAACTCAATCGTGTACCACAGAAAGGCAGGAGTTCAACAGCAATCAAAAGCAATCCAGGTGCACAGATTGCTTGAGGCGTTTCGAACAATGGGTTAGTCAAAAGTTGTAAAAAAATGGAATGAATATGACATTAAAGAACAATGATTGATGCAATTTGTTTTCAATTGATCACTTTCCACATGTTAAAGTGGCCTACTTTTGTTTGCATGAAATTAATAATATAAAAGAAATGAAAAGAGATTTTTGTTTATCAGAGTAAATCACAGTGTCAGTGATGGCAACTAGATTGGAACTAGTCAAACTTAGTACAATGACATGATGTATATCAAAACGTTTTTCCCTCAAAGTTGTACAAAAGCATTCAGCATCCATCATTACAACCAAAAATTACAGAGACAACTTACTGTCTAAAAGCAGCAGCTATCTTCTCTTGGACAAGCTCCACCCCAAGTCGAGGAGATAATCCAGGCAGTATTTCCCGAAAGAAAAGTTGATATCGGTGTGAGATGCCTGATTTCAAATTGATCCATATAAAATCCACATTTTAATCACAAACTTGTAAAGATTAGTGCAAGAGTAGTTCTAAAAGGATGATCTAGTTTAAATATCCCAATTATACCAGTATTTTGTCAAAGTATGCGTCACCAGTAATACTTATATATATATTGTTAATGTATATATATATATATAATCAATATCTTAGGAATCTCAATGTGTTATGTTGATATTTAAAAACTTGGTTTTATGACGACCTTAACATACTTCTGGCATTACCACCCACCAGATATTATCCTAATAAATTTTAGATAAAGTAGGATTATAATTTGATGGAACAAGATTCCACCAGCTATTTAAAAGGTAGCTACATAACCAGAAACTTCTGACTGACTATAGCCACGAAAAGGGCTGGATATCCGATGATGAAAAAAGATGATAAGTATTGAAAAGTTGTGATGCAAAAGGGAATCTGCATCTCCATGATCTGTACCACACGTGTATGCACAGGATGAGCATGATTGAAAGGGATGATGCTTTTTTTTCTTTGGTAAAAATGAAGCTGAAGAAGCCTAGTTGCAGATGCTGGGATTTGAACCCTAGACTTGCTAGATACCACCTCTTAAGAATGGTTGTATGAACTGAGCTGAGCTAAGCCTCAACTTCAAAGACATGATGTTTTGTTAATGTAAAAGCAAATCCGCACCTCTATGAGTCTGTGTCATCTCATCTGTCTGTGAAGAAGGGTTGTTCCATTATTGTACTAAATATTGTTTAGATTTGGGAGTTAAAAAAAAAAAAAAAAAAGACAGAATGCAAACCGAGAGTCTTGCTCACCATGAAAACAGTGGCAGTGGAAGAAATTCATCAAATAGAAGAAAAAAACATAGCAAAACATGTTTAAAAATTTATCACTATTTACAAACTTCATCCAAATTCTCTATCAATAACAAAAATTCCCTCGTTAGAGTATCCAGACAGTCTATGTTAATACCATTCTGAAGAAGTATTATCTCTGGAGAATGTAGAAATCATATTAGTTTTAGAAACTTCTCAAAACTGTACTTGAGGATTACAAGCGAGTTTTCACTGAGGATTGAGCCATTATATAACCTTCTTCCTTCAAACATGCAAAAAAAAAAAAAACTAAAAAAAAATTCCAAGACATGTAGGGCTAAGGCCCTAGACAATGGTAAACAATATAAATTGACTTCATACATGAACGAAAGAGTAGCAGAAAAGTTCTTTGCTAGTTTTCAAACTAATTTAGATTTTTAAGAAAATTCTCAAGTAATAGTGGTGTATTTCTAGTAGATCCTTTGAACTAATGATAAAGATTACTCTGCACCTTATATGAACTGTAGTAAGCCTGCCAATACCTTATTTTTCTAAATCTAGAGAAACCATGCTAGCAATTATACAATGTCACCTCTTAAAGACAATGTTTCAAGAGCAAGTGATTGCTCACTTCAACCTTAGAATGGATAACTAATGCATTCCACTTACCGAAAAACTCCAATTGATGCTCATCCTTTATTCGTGAATGTTGTGCTGACCTTAAAATGACCTGGCCCAACCGAATTCCATATTCACTGGGCGTTTCAGTTAAATCAAATAGAAAAGCCCAAAGAGCAATTTTCTAGGAGCTTAAACTATATGATGGAATCCCCCTCTATTTCTTCCAGGTCAAATCACACGTCCCTTACTAAAACTTCATATATATTAGAGAGAAAATCCCTTGTTGATGATAGAACAAGATCCATATTAAAAAATACAAAGGGTTCCTTGGTTTGGCCCGAATAAACAATACTTCTCAATCATAGTGTAAATAAGTTCTAACTTTGCCACCAAACTCGTAGCCACTGTACTCCAATTAGGTTTAATCAACTAACTTGACTTTATTTACTGCAATATATAGCAAATGCTCGAATTACGTAAGAAAATGAAGATTGTATTTGAGAAACATTTGAATATAGTTATGCAAATACATTTTCCATTCTTTTAACTTTATTGCATTATACTTCTATACTACAATTGTTGGTTAGAATATATACCCTAGAGCCAATCAGATTGGACAAGGGAAACAAGTAGTTGACAATTCAAACATATCACTTAATGAAGTGATAAAAGGCAGGTAATGAAAGAATCTAAAGAATGATCCATTTCAAGAGAACTTATCTTTACATTCTTGCCCTAGCCGTATACACTAATATTTTCTTTTATAGCTTTTTCCTTCATAGTTTCACAAGTTGCACCCAGGAAAAAAGGTCTGAAAGAGTAACGAACATCAAACTTCAAATAAGTTAATGGCATCCACAAGATGAGATCATGTCCTTTGTCAAAGGTGTCTCTATAGGGATAAGTTATCACACAAACCACGATAGGAAACTAAGCCAAAAGCATTGCAAATAAGGCCCACATGTATTCAGCTCCAGACACTTTATTTCCATGTTATACAACATAACGCCAATAAATATACATACAAACACAAATACAGTTTGAGCTCAATTTATGAGTGGTTATGATGATCTTGCAATAATAAAGGATTCCACTCCACTACCAATGATGCTAAAACACTTCCTTTGGCAGGCGTTACATGAATTGGTTTTAAATTCTGATGGCATATAGGTCAATGAAGACTTGAGTCAGAGTTGCAAGGAGATGCTAAACTCGAGCTATAAAAGGAAACTTTGTGAGCCAGTTATTTTTACACACATCCACCTCATCAGGCTTAATAAGTTAATTATCAACTGCAAGACAGAATTAGTGTGGAACCAGTATTCCAGATGACATATACTACAACCTTTGCAACAGTTTTAGAGCCTTATATTTCCCCGTGGAGCAACAATAGTTGTTCAATAGGAACTCATATTCTGTCTGGCATATCATTTATGACTTAATAAAACTTTGCGGTGCTAAGATAATGCGGGAGTCCTAGAGGTGTTAGTGCATTAAGTTTGACAATCAATTGTATATTTTAATTTTTATAAATACAGAATCAGCACACTTTTTATGATAATTTATAAAAAACATGTTGTAGATTATTGACAAAACTACAGAGCATATTATGCAACAACCTTCTTATACAGTTTTACCGTAGTACTAATAGAGGCAGTAGTTTTCCCAACATATAACCTAAGTGTACTATTCATTGTAAAATCTCATGGAAAATGTTTAAAATTGTGACAATTTAGGCTGCTACTCTTACAGTAAAGAACCTGTGCCTTCATAGCTCAACTATTGAGAATGGAACAGAATGAAAACTACTGCTCCTTCTTACTACAACTGAAAAGCACGCAGCAACAACAAGATTGTAAAGTTCAGGGTTAAGAAGCTATTGCATCTTGAGAATCAAAATTAAGCTATCCTGAAAACAATGATGATGAGAAAAGTCTACCAAAAAAGCTAAGAGAAGCATAAATTTTTCAAATGTTGTGTTCTTATTGGCCAAAGATTTAACAGCCTATCTGCAATATTCATCAAGGACACATCTTTCTCAGCTGAACTAGCGAAGTAGACTACATTAAATCAAAAATCCTACAACGCATTTTCCTTTAAAGAACTTATTTTGGAACGGGGTTACTTCTAAGTAAAATATTTTGAGATATTCACCTAGTTTATATTAAGGCATAACTGTTAAAGTCCTCTTCAGTTGTTTAAACAAACATATTAAAAAGTGACCTAGATCGCATCTTCCTGTTGTCACAGCAGGTTGCTTCAATGCTTCTCCAGGTATTTATAAGCAATGTTACTCGAATTTGGATGTGGCCGATACAAGTATGTGTTCGATACGGGTATATTCAATATTTAAGTTTTTCCATATATTTGGGGAGTTGAACCTCCATACCGGTGCCAGGCTCTATGTTGGACATGGTTACTCCATGAAAATGAAGAATCAAAGCAACACACTTATAAGTTCACCATCTCACTAATCTCATTATTTTTTTGCTTCACTTTTGGTGACCCGTATTCTAAGTGAGTTTCCATTAACACAACTCAGGACAAAAAAGTTCAACTTTGCGAGATTCTAGTTTAAAATAATCCATGTTGAATTTGAATTCTTTACCTAGGATATTACATTCATCAAAAAAAGCATCGATAATACAAGTTACGGGCATTAATACAACTTTAATGCAAAAAAACACAAATATATACATATATAAACAAACGCACACACACACACACATACAAACAAACGCAACAAAAAAGAAGCTAACCTCAGTGCCATGAGAGAGTACTTTAGCTAAAGCAGGAATATCATATTGTTATGCCTTCTCCCACTGAGGATTCCCGGTAATATCCCTCACCTACCAAGAGAACCCAACAACTAAAATTTTCCACGTTTCAATCTTTATACAAGTAGAGATCGGGAGCGTGAGGAGAAGATTTAAACAGCAGAACGACGTCCTGGAGGGAGTCTAGGCCGGAGAGTGAGAAGGCGGCGTGGAGTTTTTCTTTGAGGCCGTAGCACGAACAGCAACCAGGCTTTGAGTAGAGAACCAGCTTCCTTGCTTTGGAAGATGCTGAAGAAGAAAATGATCTGGGTTTTCGCCTGGGCATGTTAGCCATGGATAAACATCTTGCTGCCGTTGTTGCAGTTGTCGCAATTGTTCCAATTCCATTAGATAGCAGTTTTGCAAAAGCAAACCAGCCAGCCAGTAGTCACCAGGGTTCTACCGCTTTTGCCTGGAGGTCCAAAGGCTTTTAAATTTTATTACCGTCGCTAATTTTGCTTCATTTCTTCCTCCCCTCATGGAGCGACGGTCCAAAGTCTACTACAGCAATTTAGTCCCGTTTTTAATAAAATAAAAGGTTTAGCTTTTACACTTTTGAAAATGTAATAAAATAATAAGTTAGTTAATCATAGTAAATGGAAGCAGTCAATATGCTGTTCTATAGTATCGGAAAGATTCTGTACTATAAAAAATATAAATTAATTTATTTAATTTAACTTTATGCTTTTGATATTGAGCAAAAAAGTAAACTCATTAACTGTTTTAATATTTTTTGTTAAGATAATAACGTAATAAATTAACTTTTATTTACGTTGACGTGGCTTATTAAATGCTATATTAAATTTAAAAAATTAATTTTTTGTTAATGCAAAAAATAAAAAAAAAGAATTTTTTTTTCCTTTGTAAATAGATAGTATAGATACAAAACCTAATGCCTTTGTCTATTTCGTTCTTCCGTTTCTTGAAAAAAAATTTATGATAATTTTCTCGTATATAACTTTTCATACAGTGTGCTTCCAACTTAAAAAGGTAAAGTGCTGAAAGAGTATAATAATTAACGAGTCAGAGGATTAAACAAAAAATAATTTAAGTTAAAATAATAATTTTATTTAAAAATAAATTTTATTTTACATAAGATATTAGTAAAAATCTTTTGGGTAAAAAATTTTATTTTTTTCATTTTTCACGTCACCAAAAAAAATAATTTTGCTATACATAATAATATACTATCTATCAACGAAAAAAATTTTGATTTCTTTTTTTCATTTTCTCGTCAACAAAAAAAATTAATTTTTTAATTTTTTGGCAACATTTAACATGACATATTAGCATATAGTCAGAAGTCAACTTATCTCGTTATTATTTTAATAAAAAAATTAATATGATTTTTAAATTTACTTTTTTGCTCTGATGTCAAAAGTATAAAGATTAAATTATATAAATTTAAAGTATATAGACTAATTTACACTTTTCGTATGGTATGGGAATTCCAAGTTAACATCCTGAAAGTTTTCGTTTACGATCTTTAGCCAATTTATCAATTTGATGCATTTCGAAATAATATTAAGTTTAATAGTAAAAAAATTAAATTACTCACCTGGCTATAATACGAGGATTAGACAAAGACTTTAAACGTTTTCAAACTTGAAATTATGAAATTGAATAAAGTTAAAAAGCTTCAAATTTTAGCATTATTAATTTATTTATTTTTCATTGTTAATTTACTAATGATAGTTGATGTTTTACATTATCACTGTTTTTGTAAGTCTTTCATGAAATATATTTATTAAAAAAATATATGGAAGAAAAAAATACGGAAAGTGAAAAACAAAATAATTTTCTTACTTATTTTTTTCTTTTTTACTTTTTTAATGAAAAATATATTTCTAAAAAATGAAAGGAAAAAAAACTAAGAAGAGAAAAAAAATCACTTTTTCCTGTTCTTCTATTTTTTTTCTATATTTTCTTTTATTTCTAAGAAAAAAAAACAGGCATCCTAGAAAGTAGAAACTAAACTTAAAAAAGGGGAAATTATTGGTGATTAAATAAATGATAAAATATAGCTTAGTTAATCCCTCAATTTGCCCTAATCATTATAATTATTTATTGTTTATTAAGTTTTAACTAACCCTAAATTATAGATGTGAGTTCTTAGCAGCTAAGTTATAAATTATTTATAGATATGTCCTAAGAGGTTAAAGCTACTAGATTCCATTCTAAAAACCTCAAAAGTTTAAATTTTGAGACAGATGAATCTCATTGTTAGTTATTATTGGACTTACATTAAAATGTTCGATTAAGTGGATGTCAAGAATTAACTAATCACTAATTCAATTAGCAAAATTATTTAAAAACTTACAAAATTATTAATAGTTATATAAAATAAGAGAAAATTGGAACTTCCCACCCCATTGCTTTTTTTTTTTTTCTTCAACTCGCCTTTTGTCTTTCATTCTTACATAATGTATGCGTCATAAACTAGCATGCATTAGAAAAGAGAACTTCCATACCAGCACTGAACAAGAATTTGCCTTTAATTCTGTATCACCTGTATCCCAGAATGGGGCTGGAGCTATGGCAATGATGGCAATTGCTGTTTCTCAACATGAATGCGGGGTTATGCTTTGACCCGCATTATTAGACTCGAGATAAATGATTACACCACATGAACACAAAGCTAAAAAAAATTATATGAACATGATACAAATATATTAATGTCTCAAATATTGTTTAATACGAATTATTAGTATATCAAAATTTTCATGATATAAAATAACGTAAACACAACTATGACAGGATAAAATTACACAAATATGACACTGATTCACAAATTATATGCTTCCACATCCCACAATCATAAAATTCACTTTCTCTTACTTTCAAAAATTGCCCATCGATGGAGATCATCCACCACAAATCAACACCTATCTTCATTATCAGATCAGAAGGAAGTGAAAGGAAGTTTCTATGGTACAACAAAAATCTAGTGTATCCTATCTTTCTTTTTCCCTAGTTCTTTTTAAGACTTATAACAGCTTTGTTTACAAAAAATATTTGTGTTTATAAACTAGATGAGCTTCTTCTTTACGAAGTAGCGCTTCAAGTACCATAGCTGCAAGGCTGAAACCACGATGCAGACACCAAGAGACATGATACTGAACCAAGCCACTCTTGCATTTGTTGTTTCACTTACCTCCCTCATGTCTGCTTCTCTGTATATATCCAGGAAAGAAATGGCAAATGTTACTTTTTAAGTTCTAGTTAAACCAAACTGCATTCCTCCTAAAATAATTTAAGTACATGATCAAAGATAATTGCTATTTTCAGGAACGCGTCAGTTAGTATGATCCTGCTAAAGAAGAGGAGAAGAACAAAGTTCAAGGAAAAACACACAGCTCCCAAATGGATCATTCTAGAGGCCAAGTCAGAACAGGTTTACTTGTTTTTGCTTCTAGCACTGCAGCTGAAATGATTTGTTTCTATGTTACTAAGACTCGAGCATGAGTGTCGAATGCATGTATGTTCAATTTTTTTTTTTTTTTTAGTTTTTACATGTATTTAGAGGGTCCTCGGAGGGTCAAATCCCCATACCCATGTCCAAAAATGGATCAGGCACAGATGCTTCAAGAAAAATGAAAAGTCGAAACAACATAAATCTCTTTACTCAAATTAATGAATGCTTCATGATCTTAAGGTTTAAGTCAAATGGTTTACTTGCTTTGTTAGTCACTCTGGTGGTAAATTCATATCCTGCTTCATTTACCTTCTAATTTTTTACTTCTGTGCAATAAAAGCAGGCAAGTTGAAGAATATTGAAGATAAGAACTGAGAGATAAGAAGATTTCAAGGGATTTGGTCAGGAAAACCCAAGTATTTCTTGGTGGCAATCCTCCTTCCAAGATCAACCTAGAATGAGAAGTGTGACATTCCAGATTTACAATTACAAAAATTTTGAGGAGCTAATTTATGTATTGCAAATTTTTGAAAGTTCTAAATTATAAATTAGGAATCGATTGAGGTGCTTACTTGAAAATACTGAAATTATGATGTAAGTTTTCAGAAACATTTGAAAATTGAGGTGCTTGCTTCGATTTGACCAATGATACTTGTAAGGTATGTTCGTATTTTGAATTTATTTTAAAGTTTCAATTTCATAAGTTAAAGCTTTTGTTTCAGATAGTTACTCATTGGACCATTTGATAAGTCTTGTTCAGAGCCTTTTGAATACCTTATTATAAAGATCATGGAAAACCTTGTGAATACATTGCTACAAAGCTCCTGGAAATGCTTAATTTGGTCCCTTTTAGTTTCCACTCGTGGTATTTAGGTGTCATTTCCTTCATTATGGTTAGTCTACTTACTAGGTTTCGAGGCTCATCTAATTTGTTTCTCTTTTTTCAGATTAAGCTTGTAATTAGATTGGATATAAGTTCTGAGCATATTCAAAAAGGGGGTTGAATGAAAGCAATATAAAAGATTTTCCCTTGATATTCTGGAAGTGCTCTTGTAGCTTTTAATTATAAGCTTTTGTTAGTATTCTGCACGTTAGTTTGCAAAAAGAAAAAAAAAAGTGCAAACCTAGTGAATGTATGAACAGATCCTTCAAGCATTACGTTTCTTATTTTGAATAAGTTCAAACATTAAAGCTTTTATTTTATGCCATTTCGATAAATTTTGACCTGGGTTATGCGTTAAGATGTTCGCAGCTGAACTACAGTTTAGGTTGTTGGTTTAGTTGTGACAAGAAGAGTACCTGTCCTTGAGATAGATTAGATTACCATGAATAGCTTCCACTATTCCTTGAAGTCTCCTAAGAACAAGTTCAACACCCTATAACAAAGCAATATAATAATGCATTAAGAAATTTCGATGGTTATGGAGATCCAAGTCCCATTTGAAACTTCCAGGAAAAAGGGTGAATCAAGGATCTTACCTCTATCTTCTCCTTTTTAGCAACTGATTCCCAATCCTTAGCAGCAATTCCAATTTTCCAGTCAATGCCCAAAGTTAGCTCGGCATCTTGGTGATGGCTACCATCCTTCCAGAAACAAGCTAGATAATTGCCTGTCTCACTAGTTGTAAATGCAAACTGACCATGAGTTGCATTTTCATTGTGGTGAAGATTGTTCCCAAAAGGAGATGTTACCTAAAGGACGAGACATAAGCTCTTGTAAGTTCTGAGTATAAACAGCATATTTTATATGCGTACACCATTATAGGTGTAAAAACTTTTATTCCTTTGACTTTTTATTTTTCTTAAAATACCCGTATCCAATATGGGTATAAGGATATAACCTTCCAAGGACCCTCCAAACACTTGGAATTAATAAAAAAAATTTAAAAATTCCTGTGTTGGACACATACCCATATATGACACTCACACTCAAGTCCAAATAACATAGGTGAAAGTAAGCTGTGTTATAAATGCCCAAACATAGAAACCCAGTGATCTCAAGGCTTAAGATAGTTGTCTTCTTATTTTTCCCAAAAACCATCGAGAAAAAGGTTAACCAGAAGGGCAATGTTACGTTTCTCTACCTATGCAAGCCAAGGCTTCTTTGCACCAGGAACAATGTCTACTTTCCATTGCTTTATAAGTTCTTCCCATCCTTATTTCAAAAATGCAGCTTATTACACTTGAATGAAGCCATCAAATATCCGGATTCAGGATCAGATTGACTTAAAACAACTACACTACTTACGATTATTATTTTTAAGACAAAAATAGGAACAAGTAACACACAACGACAAGCCATTTTTCCTGAAACCTCCTTAAAACTTATGGAAAGATATCTTATTGCTTGAAGTTCATTCCAAACTCAATAATTTCAACATACAGGGAAGATGGTAGGGAGAAAATTCCCTGTAGTTGATCTCAACTAGTTTGGTTTATGCTGAGCTACAAATAGTTTTCTAATACAAAGAAAGATCAAATGCAAAAGTAACCTCATTGTTACAGCGATTAGTTGTATTTTAACATTTTCTCCCAAAAGGGATTCTTCACAAAAGGCTATATAACATACAAAAAATTTCCATTTTCCACCCTCCAGTCTTTTCCACCTAACAGAATTTCAAGCATCAGAAATTTGATTCTTACTTAGCCAAAAAAATTTCCCAATTCATATTAAAAAGGAAGATTGAGAAAGGTTTTCTCTGAGACATGATTTGCCCCGTAAATACAGGTTCTAGATATCCTTTGACACTTGCAAAAGGATGCAATCTACATGTTAGAAAACAGTGACAAAATCATGTTCATAGGTAGGCAAAGCCAATGCATATAATATAGTAATTGAACATTAAAAAGACAGAACCAGAACCAAGATTTTCTCCAAAAACAGAACAAAAAATACAAGCAAATTGATCATTGCTCACTCAAACTAGCAAAACCTTTAATAACAAAGATCCCAAATAAAAGAACATCAAAAGTTCACAACTCATTAAAATAAAGTAATACAAATGACCTTGTAAGAAGGAAAAGAAGAACTCCGATAAACCCAGATCGAGATGTTGCTCAATTAATTATTAGTCATGAGAAGGTCAAAAAAAAAAAAAGGAAAAGCAAACGAATTACCCGGGCAGAGATGGTGGGGATATGATCAGGATTTTTTTCATCGATTACATAGTAATCAGCTAAAACAACAACGTTGCTTTGGATCTCCTCGGAAACACACTTGGTTCCTGAACTTGGAATCGTTAACCATATAGCTTCGGCAACCGGCAAAATATTACTGTTACTCGTTAAACATAGCAACAAGATTATAGGCAACAACGACGCCGCACGACCGCCACCACGACCACCGAAAAACATGTCTTTGCTCATTGTTACAGCGCCCAAAACCACCCAAAGAACAAAAAAAAAAAAAGTCTCCCTTCGCCTCCTTTCTTTTCACTGGGTTTTCCTTTTTACTTCAATAATAAAAGACGGTGGGTTTAATAACTAGTCGTAGACTCCTGGTTGTTAGACGGTGGAAGAGACGCGCTGGGAAGTAGGAGTGGGATTTGGTATTTGGATTAAACACATAAAAATAAATATGATAATATTTGATATTATATAAATATAATATATATAGAACAATACATATTATCCAAATATTATATATTATTAATTATTATTATTTTAAAATTTATATAAATATAATTATTATATAATAAAATATATTTTTAATATAAATATATAAATTATTAATTTTATAAAAGTAATGGAGAGATGTTAGTGATCGTCCAATATTAATATTCCAGCTAAGGAATCCTAGGATTGAAATGCAATGTCGACGACCACGACCACGCGCTGCTTTTAATTTCTTAAACTTCAGCAATTTAACCTTTGATTTCATTATTATACTTGGTGCTAAAAAAGAGATCTGCAATTTAAAAAAAGGCCATATTTTCTCATCACTTTAATCTTTATCAGCAAGATCTTATGATTCTTAGCCATCATCTCCCCCCACAATTTTCTTACATCGTTGCTAGATAAGGTCGGATCTGAGCTCCCCGATCGAACGTCGACGGTGAGGCTTGTGACCGGGGCTCGGGAAAAGCGAAAGAAGTAAAACTGCAGAAAAAAAATGATGAGTTTTTTCGAGTAATGTTTTCATTTAACAATGGGCCAAAAAAACTTCGGGAAAAAAAAAAAAAGGCCAACGTCAACTTGGGTTTTTCATTTCCTTTTGACATATTACTTATTTGATAAGAATGGATGAGTGCTTCGCTAGCCGGTTGCAGGTTTCATGGGCAAAAATATCAACTTGACCCGACAACTATGAACATTGAGCCAAGCTATCGTGTGACTCGTACGAATGGACCGCATCTGATTGAACCTCAGCCGACCCAAGGCATCATCATCAGTGAAAACAGAGACTCTTTAGTGGAATGAGGTAGAACCTGTACTTAACTGCTAGTAAAACAAGTAGAACTCCCTTGTCTTTCGGGGCCTTGCCACTTGGACTGTCCAACTGTGTCGATTCTTTGCCTCCTTTGCTCTTCTTCCTCTTCTTCCCAGGAAGAAACTCCCATAGCTCGCTTCCGAAGTTACCTTCAATTCAACACAGCGCATCCCAACCCAAACTACTTAGACACAACCACCTTCCTTGTCTCCCAAGCCAACTCCATAGGCCTCTCCCCTTCCAAACCTGTTCTCCTTCTAACATGGCCTGGCTCCAACCCTTCCCTTCCTTTTGTTCTCTTCAATCCCCACATTGACTCCGTGCCAGCCGAACCTTCCAAATGGTCCCACTCGCCTTTCTCCTCCACTCTCACCCCAGGATGACAAATGCACCGTCGTGCAATACATGGAAGCCATTAGGAACCTCAAGGCTAAAGGGTTTACTGCTTTACGAATTGTTCATATTTCTTTTGTTCCTGATGAAGAGATTGGAGGCTTTGATGGGAGTGCTAAATTTGTTAAGTCCAAAAAGTTTGAGGATTTGAATGTTGGGTTCGTTTTAGATGAAGGGCAGGCTTCCAGTAGTGATAAGTTTAGAGTGTTTTACGCTGATAGGTCACCTTGGGGGCTTATAATTAAGGCTAGTGGAGCTCCAGGGCATGGTCCCAGCATATATGATTATGGGGCAATGGAGAATCTGATGAAAAGTGTGGAAGTTATTACTTGGTCATGTATGATTATGGGGCAATGGAGAATCTGATGAAAAGTGTGGAAGTTATTCCTTGGTTTAGGGAAAGTCAGTTTGATGTTGTTAAAGCTGGGGAAGCTATGAACTCTGAGGTTATTTTGGTTAATCCTGTTTATCTGAGGGCTGGGATGCCCTCCCCAATGGTGAGTTTAGTTTCTGATATTTGTTTGTTGGATGAAGTGATTGCCAATGTTGAATTTTCGATGGTGTTGCTGATGGGGAGATTTGTTTGTCTGTAGGAGTTGTGATGAACATGTAAACGTTCAGACACAAAGGCAGGATTTATCTTAGGTTGCCACCTACGGTTGATCCGGATCTTATTAGAAAAAGAATTGCTGAAGATTGGGCACTGGCGAGAAGGAATATGACATATGAGATAAAGGATAATTTTCAGTACATTTTCGTGGTTGTAATAATTTATTGATGCTTTGCACCTATATATGTTGTTTTAAGCAATTGAGTAAGTTGATTGTTTCAGTTCGAACCAATTCTTTTTGCATCTGTTGACACTTGTCTGTTTCTAGACTGTTACATCATTTGGTTTGTAATTGGTTTATGCCCAAATGAAGTTATTTTGCATTGGTACTACGTTTCTATTATTGCAATTTGCCAATGATAGAAGGAAAGATTACAGAATTTACAGAATGATTGGAGTTCTATGTTTTTTCAAGAAGTCTGATAAGTGTCCGCTGAATCTTGCAGGACCTTACTGATAAAATTCAGCCTTTATCGAAATGCTGAATAATCAATTCAATCCATTTGTTAATGATAAACTACATGTTAATGAAATCTTTTATAAAAATATGTGGCATTTTTGGTAGAATGAACTTCTTAGGGGATGCTGTGATTTTGGTAATTTAGAAGGACTGAAGGTTTTGAAAAAGTAATAGCAATGGCTTCATCTTAACAGCTGTAGAAATGTGATACTGAGTCCTAACTAATTTTGGATTATCATGTAAATCCAACAATATTAACAAGTGTTAAAGCTTGTGTTCTTATATTTGAAACCATGTGATCAACGTAGTCTTTACTGCTACTTCAAACTCATTTATGTAATCTATTAGCAACACAAACAGTGCCCCGTGCTTGGGCCATTATTTATATATCTGCAAATGTTTCCTTTCAATATTTTTTCTGCTTGCTAAATCATCTCTGGAATGGTTAATCTTCAAGCATGCTCTTTGGAAATCTGATGAATACGCATGCTGCTAGCACTCGGCTGTGAGCTGCAGGAGAGCCAAAATCTTGTCCGTAGAAACATTAAGAGAGCTCTAAAATTGCAATAAAAAAAGGTACGGCCAGTGTTTTCTCCTATCCTAATGGGTGAAACTTATGCCATTGTTGTCTTGAGGAGCATGGACAATCACGTTGAAGTGAATAAATAACATCTTATGCTACAGAAGTAAACTGTCTTGTTGCATTTTGACTTGTGTTTGATTCCAAATTTAAGCGAAGAATGGTTTGACTATTGATTGTCAATTTATGTATGCATTGTGATTTTGTGTTTCTTGATTTTGAGGGCCTGCTATGTTTTTTGTGCTTTGGCTTTCTTACGTAGTAAATATACGACTTAACGGTGCAATGACTTGTTTCAGATTGCCGGTAGTAACTGCTTTGACTGTAGTTGTATCTGCAAAGTCAGTGTATAATTTTGTTGTCCCTATAACATCTAAATATATGGATCTTTCATCTGTTTTAAGTGAATAGTCATATTTTCAAGAGGATAGACACTATGATAACCTGTTCAGTTCATGTTCAGTGCCTCATTTTATGCTCATTGTCAATAAAGGTGTTTTGTGTGTGATGCTTATTAGCAGCCTAGTTAGGTCTTTGTTATCACCTTGGCCTCTTTTCATGGAGTTAATTGAGGTATTGATATTAACATATAATTTTTTTTAGAATAAAATTAATGGCCAAAAAAATATAGTGTTAACGAGTAAGTTTGTTTGATTGTTATTCTTCTTGGCTGGAGATTTATAATCCCATTTCATGGTGCTTAACGCGGTGAGGTGAGGTGAGGAAACATCGGTAAAATTTGCAGGCTAGTGTATGATTATGGTTTTTATGGTGCTTTTTCTTCATTTTTAATGATGTTGCCAATGAATGTTGTTTTATATAACAAACTTCAATTTCTAACGTAGTCTAGCTGGCGGGTGTCAAGCGTTGAACCTTCGTGAAGTTATTGTTTTCATCAATCTCAATCGGCAATTTTCTACCTAGTCTAGTAGCGGGAAACTATTACTCGAGGATAAGTAGGATGGTCTTGTTTTATCATGAGGAATAGGCATTTCCTATTAGGTTAGAGGCAGCCATTCTGGGGTGGTTACCGGTCATTGGGAACGGCAGGTATAAAGGGAGGAGGGTTAAGGTACACAATTTTATGTACCTTTGGCTTAAAACTCTGTTTTGGGAGATAAAGAGTGATGCCAATTGCTATTAAAATTCTCAAGTTTATACTACCAACTATTCTGAAGCTAATTAGTCTGAGGATCTTGGATACCCTTTTACCATGGTGCTAATTGTTGTCTGATTTGGCAGAAAATTGATAAAGGGCCGATTAGAGATTACACTGGCTGCCCTCCAATGACACTGACAAGCTGTTCCAAGCTATTGAGGCAGCTCGAGGAAAACTTTGAAGGCCTGAAATTTGAGCTTCCACAGCCGATGCACGATTCATGAGACAAAGAGGAATTCCTGCTCTTAGTTTTTCCCCGATGATAAACACTCCCATCTTGTTGCATGATCATAATGATGTTTGATAAATTGCCAACATATCATCATATTTCTTACCATAAGCATAGTATTTTTTTATTCAAATTGGTCCTGTCTTGCAGTTCCTGGAAGATACCGTGTATTTGAAGGGAATTGAAGTATACGAATCTGTCATAAGTTGTCTGAGTTCCATTAAGGGAGAATCTCGTTAGATGCTTTCAACTGGTTGATTAATGTTAGACCATTAACTTTTGCTGAATTGAACATGGTGCAGTGATTCATGGTACGATCAATCACCTTCTACTTGCTGCTATTTTGCATTATTTGAATGATGTATATTCTCTTGCAAGCAAGAATATCTCATTTTGCTTGTTGTAGTGTGCTTCGATCATGGTTTCAAATCCAAAATATGTACCGACAATATAAATCAATTTGCAAAATTCCATGTGAGCACTACCAATCTAGACGTGATATTCCAACTGCCTAGTTTATACTCCTTGTGAAACAAGACGTAGACGATATCGTTGATTAATCCTTTAGAGTTCATATGCATTTTTATTTGACTTCTTGTTTGGAGTCGATATTTGTTCTATTTTGACCTATAAAATGTATTTGACTTTGAATGTATATCTTCCTGCATATAAACTCATATTCCCTTAATTTTAAAATTCGATTTTCATGCACATGGTTTTTTAGATCCATACTAAAAATTAAATTCTTCTAACCTGTATTTTAGATGAAAACTTCTTTTTTTTCTTTCTTTCCTTTGACAAAAAAGCACCGTATTTGTTTGTAGGATACCCTGGCTTTCGTTTAACGTACAATGTAGTGTGTTTCAAATTATGTTTTAGTACTAGGAAGGATTTGGAAAGTGAAGATTTGGAAATTTGAGTAGTTGGAGATGTATAATAGAGAGAGTAACGGGAGAAATCGGATGGAAAAGTGGAAGAAACAGGGGAATCGGAGAGGAGAAACAGCCGGAAACAGAACGGAAGGTAGAGACAGAAATCCTTGTACTCTTATCTTAATTGTTCATATCTCCATAATTGCAGCTACCACAATTTGAAATAATTGAAGTGGCATTGATACTTTAGATTACTTTCCAATACTAGTACTCGATAATAAACCAGAATAATCTAAAATATCTTACTGATAGATTTGACTTACAATTGATCCCACAACATGAAAAATATAAAATAATGAAATAAATCCCTGTATAACACATCTCCTCTCTACTGAATCATCTTTAGGTTAAATTTTGAGTTTGGATAATTCTGATTCTTACTTCTCGTGTTAGTTGGAATCATTTCAGGTTTCGGATTATTGACAATCGCATCCATTCAAATTGAGAAGTGCTTTCCCCATCATGCGATTTCCACCAAGTCTTTATTTTCTTCATCCCAATTCTTGGGAAGGACACTGAGCGATTTGTGGTATTTGAGGAAACATTATGCGCTGCTGAATATGAATACTGTCTTATGCAATGGAATGAAGCATGTTTCTGAGAATTTTTCCTAGGAAGAAAAGACAAGGTAGGGGTATTCAACTCATGGAGAATCATTATTCAACATTGGTAGACAACATATTACATGCCAAAATATTTATCCTTTTAATCTGGTCTCTGTCTGTACCAACAATGACGACGAATGGCTAAACAACTGAACTGTAACTCTCTATTCTTAGATCATTTATGACTTTTATGAAGGTATCGCTGTACTAGAAAGTCTGCATCATATTAACGAAAAAGTCATGATTTGGAAGGCATTTGCAAATTTAGGGTAATGACTTTCGTTAGACGCCATGAACAAAAGCTACAACCGCCAATCCTTTTTTTTCTGGTTGAATTAAAGTTGATGTTAACAACTACAGGCCCCATTTCCAGAAAGCTTATAGAAAAAAAAAATCAGAGAGCTTTAAGAACAGTTCTAACACAACTGGCCCAAGTTGAAGCATATTCAAGAAATATGCATTTAACAGCTGTTGGTTTTGACTGCCAGAGATTGAAGATGATTGGGGTCTACGTGGCTTTGATTTTTTATTTTTCTTGAAGTATTAATGTCTGATAGATATCTGGGTATGGGTATAAGAATATGATCTTTCAAGAATTTTCACTTAAAAAAAATTTAAACATACTCGTAACAGATATATACTTGTATTAGATACTTGTATCTGAGTTCGAGTTATTGAGGCTATAGTCTTGAAAATGAGAAACAAAGATTACAAAATTAAAGGTATTGTCTCATTCTATGTGCAGCAATTTCGAGCTGTAAAATGAACTAATCATTATGTTTAAAGCTGTAAAACTACAAACATGAACTAAATGAGAGCTACTGCATCAGTGAGTTTCCAGCTAAAACTGTACTTCATCTTATTAATCAGACAGCTGAAGGGACAATCATCAACATGCTGATCTCTTACAAGCTTAAATTGTATGTTCTGTAAGAAGGTTGATCAATACTGAAAATTCTGGAAGATTTAAAAAAAAAAAAAGATTGCAAGCTTAGCAAAACTCAAGTTGATAAAAAAAATAATAAGATAATTGATAAAACAACTTAGTTAAATTGATCAATTTTCCTGGATTTAATGCACTTGATTGTGAAAGCATAAACTAAAAATTTTGTTAGAAGGAAAGATCCATTCATTTGGTGGATTATGAATAGTTTGCTGTTGTCAAAGCCTCATCTTGTTTCTTCCATTTTCAACACAATGACCAAATTTATTTATTATACTAATTAAAAACTAATGGATCTCTCTGGCAAACATAATACAAGGTTGAATTCTTGCTACAAAATAAATAAATAAAAACAGAGTTATCTGCCAAAAAAAAA